>JASDQU010585730.1:9612-26230 GCA_032191745.1 Picea mariana | reverse complement strand
CCAAAACTTTGAGGTGCTAGTCTTCTCCATAATCGTCGGAGTTAGGATCCACGAGAGGGGGTTAACCCATGTCACAAAACTTGTGAGAGGTGTTGAACCCAATGTCCAAGAAGATGAACACGGGATTTGTCACATGACTTGTCGCAGATCTAACCGCAGAAGTGTTCATAGAAAATAAAATAGAGGGTCATCACAAAATTGATCATGAAGGGGGGTAATTTTGGGTTGTAGCAAGGTGAAGCACTTGGGTGTGTTGGATGTCCTAGGGTGACCTAGAGAAGCTACATAGAAGGCAGTTGGTTGGGTACATTTCCATCATGACGTCTTTGTGCAATGCATCACCCAGAAATCCAATTGAGTTGAGTTGGGTTGTTGGATGGGTAGACCACAGCCTTTGGACGAGGTGAATCTTCACAGATTTACAATAGTGATTTAGCAACGGTATGAATTGACAATCGGGTGGTGGATGCATGGTTCCTTGAAGCATAAGTAGTCAAGGTGCAGATATGGAGAGACATTGGAGACAATTTTGGTTAGTTGCATGCGAAGTTTGAGACTTAGATGGATTTCAGAAGTGGACAGATGGAATCAACCTTGTATCATGATGAAGGTGTTGTAGGTTTATGGAGTTGTGGACTATGATTGAGGAGAGTTCATGTAGAGAGTCGGTTTCTTAGGTAAGTGAAGGTACAAGATAATAGGCTTAGAACATGGTTGCAGCGAAGGATGATGTTTGGAAAGGTATGGTTGTTTTCGAGTTCTTGCATTTTCTTAGTGTTGTGGTGAGTTATTTGAATGGAAGATGAATGACTTGGTGGTTCAAGTGCGTTCTACTTCCACGATGAAAACCGAAAAACTTGAGGGTGACACAAGTGGTGTAGATTTGAAGAAGTTTTGCAACAGTTTGGGATGGGTTGCTTGGATGAATGTGTAGAGATCTTAGGAAAATGTGATTGGACGTGTCTTGTGGTGGACTTAGGAATATTTGTATGCAACCATGGAGGTGGCTTGATGAAGATGTTTAACTCTTGGATGAGGCGTGTTGGACAACTTGCTATGGTGAAGTGGGCAGTGAAGCTTGTACATGTCGCCTTTGAGAGGATGGATGAGGTGAATTGGTGTTTGGTGCCTTAGCCAAATTCATTGGGTCATGTGATGACTTGACAGTTTCCATGACAGTGCCAGAGTTTGGATTCTTTCAGAGGGTGTCGAGTATTTTCATTATAGGAGATGGATGGAGTCAGCAAAGAAGTTGGCTAAGAATTGTTGACAATCAACCTGAATGGGAAAAACGTAGACTAAGTGAGTTGGGTGGTGTTCACTAACCTTTTTTATGGGACATTGGATGAGGTCGAGTGCACCTTGGTGACTTGCAGATGATTGTGCGATAACTTAGAGATCTGACGAGGGTCTTTGGTTGGAGTCGGTAGAAGTATTGGTGTGAAGTCCCTAAGGCATGGAAGTTCTTTGAGGTGAGTCATTCTACTTGAGTCACTTTGGACTGTTCATTGGGACATTTTTAGGAGTGAGGGCATGTTGGCCACACTCATTGCATATTTTGATTTTCATTGAGGTGACTTAATGAAGGGAGACAAGTAGAGGACTTTCCTTCATTTGGAGGACTGTGCAGGCAAGCATATTACAACATGAATCGATTACTTGGGCATGAGTGTTTCTCTTGMTTTGGGTAGCATGGTTGAGGGTGAAACCTRACCATTGCAAGGCATAGCGAGGTAGTTGTAGTATCATGTCTSGGTGATGAAGTAGTGGGGAAAAGACAGTCTAGACATGCAKTTCTTAGGGAATATTGAATAATTGTTCCATGAGGTGGAAAGTGGAGTCAAGTTTACGTGGATTACTTTGTTTTGGGGAGACTTCATAGTGAAACGAGGTGAGGGAATTCATTGCCTTGGTTTAAGGGTTGTGAAAACGAATCATATTTTGAAAGGAAGTGACTATTTTGTGCATGAGGGTGTACAATACCAAGGAGTGTGATGGTTGGACTGCCCATTCAACTAGTTCATTGCTTGGGTGAGAACAACAACATGACAAGGGGGTCAAGAGTATAGAAACGACAATAGGTTTGAAGTGAAACACTTAGACATTATGGAGGATCTCCTTGATGAATATTGGAAGATAAAAATAGCAATGAGGAAAGGATGCACACTTTCCTTAGTCTTTGGAGTTGGAGATAATGATGAAGATGCGACAGGAAAGACTAAGTTCAGGCAAGTGGAGGCACATCTTAAGACTTGGACGCGACAGTTGGATTGATCACCTGACTAGTAGATGACTGGAGACACAAAATGTGCAGAGACATGGCATAATTTGTTGAATTATGGGCATAACAACAAGATCATAAGATTTCAACACGTAGGAATTTTTTTTAAGTGAAATGGGAAGTAGTCAGTTGTAGTAGGCAACGATAACAACAATAGAACCAAACAATAGCAAGGAAACAACATCACAAAAAGATAGTGAAACAGAGTTGGGTGACTTTCATCCTTGGAGTTTGGTGAAGTGACCGCATTGACTCAGGAAGCAGATAATGCAGAGTTGGATGTGTACAATTTGGTTCATGGAAACTTGGGGTTTTCGGTTGGCACGAAACCCTGTTTTTTCAGTAGACTTAGTTGCAGTGGAGGCACGAGTTCATGCAGAGACTTGGATATCACATTTTTGTATATGTTGTCGAGGATGAAAACACCTTGAGATGGGGGAGGATGTAAGGTCTTCGACTAGATGGGCATGGAGACCATAATCCAAGTCTTCAAGGAGATGGAACTTGGGGTTTCTCCATCACCCAAATTGGGAAAGTGGATGCCTTGGGAATGCAAACGTGCCAAGGGGATTTCCTAAGTATAAAGTGGCCAAGGGATTGGGGCGTGCCAACATGAGGGGTGCACCAAGGTTGGGTGTGTCAGTACCAATGGGAATGACGGTTGACGAGCACATGGGTTCATTTAGGTGACTGAGTCAGCAAAGGGGAAGAACGATTCATTTGGGAGATCGAGTTTGAGAAGGGGAACACCAATTCATTTAGACACATGGGTTCACGAAGGGGCGTGACAACCCCAAAGGATGCGACAGTTTGTGATGGTGACCTTTGGAGTCCCTATAAGAGAGCAAGGGTGCACAATCAAGGAAATGATATTTGGAGGACAAGGAGAGAAAGAGTAGCTTAGTGGTTCTAAGGAAAACAAAGAGGGAAAGCTCCCTCAATGAGCCAAGTTTCTCCACTTGGGAGGAATTGTGTTTCCTTGAGGAGGATTCGATGGATAGATTTGGGTGAGCTTCTCTAGGGCCAATTTTGGGGAAGTATGGAAACATAGGTCTGTTGGAGCCATGTGTGAGGTAGAACTGAAATCTGTTAAGTCTGTCAAAATGAAGAGAGAACAAGTCTATGGTTGAGGGCATGTTTGAGGTGCACTGTAGGATGTTGTGAATATGGTTGTGATATAGATTATTTATGACGAATTTATGTATGAGTGTTAAGGTGAGGTGATTCATTTGACTCTATTGAAGTTGTAAATTGAGATGGTAGTGCTCATGTTGTAACTATTTCACAATAAAAAAGACTTAGCCAGGTGTTAGGAACAGTTTGTGCCACCGACACTATATCTAGTTTCTCTTGTTTGTTTTGTTGATGTTCTCTTGGATTCTCATGTTCTTGGACATATGCCTAAATATGACCAAGTGTTAAAATATTAACAATTGTCTAAGTATACAAGAGTTGCACTAGAGTAGGAGTGTGACTAACCGTTAGCCTAGAATGGAGTATGGGTATGCTCTAGGTGAAGAGGTGTAGTCAAGATGAAGTATCCTTGGTGTCACAAAGAAACCAAGTGAGAAACGTTGTGGTGTCACACACCCTCCAGAGTTGCAAGATGTCACTATTCAACTAGTGACATATATCATCATGGGCAACCATAATATTAGTTGGAATCAACTCTATTTGTTGTTTATCTCAAACTTCATCAATATAATAAATGCTACTTTTCACGTCATTTCAAATACACCTTTGTTGTCTATTATTCCATCAAATTCTTTGACTATTATTAAGTTGTGATAATTAATATATTGTTGAATGGCTATTGTTTGGATGTTTTACTTGCTGATTTTAGTGGATAGAATTGTATGTTGTAGAAAAAATTTGCTACAACCATAGGGATGTCATATTTCTTTGTTGATAACACTCTTTTACAACCCTCATTTGACATCAAAATATTGGTTTAAACATTGGAATATTGTTCACTAATTATAATCTTTGTTATCCAATATCATATGCCGATTTTGATGGTCTAATTTTCATATGTTATAATTGTATTGTTGTGGATATATCACTGTTATTTCTAGCGGGAAAATCCCCCTTTTAACTACACTAGGGTTTAAGATGTAGACAGAGAAAATGACTGTCTAAAAGTTAATCGATTCTCTATTCTACCCCAAACAGACTAAAACAAACAAAAAGAAAGCAATAAGAGAAGAGATTAGGTGATTGTACCTTTGATCCCACGTCCGATGATGATCTCCTCAATCTTGGTAGTTCCAATGAATGTACGTCTCCTCCCAAGGCTGACCTACATCCAAATATAGGAAAACAAGGACTAAAAGAAATCTATTCTATTCGTGAGTTAGGGTTAGATATTAAATTGTAAGTATAAATCATTGAAAGTACACAAAACAACATCATTTGGGACAGGAAAATGCGATTCTTTTATTCATCATACAAATATTGAAACTTACAATCTGTGTCGACCACCATTCTGCAAACTTGGTATGGGCTCCTCTTTATCATGCTCCAAGTGCACCTTGAATTGACTTCTTCTCTCAATATTTTGATCACCTCAAGGAAGGGAATGAATTGAATGGAGGAAGAAGGGGTTGATGTGGGAAAGCTAAGGCAATATATCACAAAAGGTAGAAAAATCTTGGGCAAGGAGGGGAAGTGAAATTGGGCAGAGTTTCACTGTTCTTATTCTTGGATGTGAAATGAGACCCCAACACCTCCTCTTATATGAAAAAGGAATGGTTATTTGGTTGAGTGACGGGCTATAGCAAGTGGATTAGTTGGGAAAATTCCAATAGCCCGTGAATTTCAACGAATTCCTTCCAACTTTTAATTTTTTGCAACTTTTGCAAGCATACGCGGGTTGTAATGGTGCAACAAGTATATGTACGCAAGATGTAGTGGTGCAAAAAGTGTATGTATGCAAGTTGTAGTGGTGCAACAAGAGTATGTACGCGGGATGTAATGGTTCAGGGCATGCACATCTTCTAAAAAATGTTTTTTTAAGAAGAGATTCTTAGCAGCGCTTTGGAAAAATATGCAAGTAAGAGGGCCAAGGCCATGTATGCATGAGTACGGAATTTTAGGGCTATAACAGATGCCCCCTAATGTGTGAGGTCAGAAGAGCAACTGATGGTTGAAATACATTACAATATCTTCACCAATGTACGAAATCGAGTGAGCCTGGGACTAGAGTTCGGGAGGTGCCATCTGCAAGACAACAATTGTCTCTCTGAGGTGGGAATACCCATGTTTGGGATGAACTAAATGATGGCTTCCAATCAAATACATTACAGATCCATGTCATATAACTATATAAAGTGTAGCCGCGATCAATACACAACTGATCGACATCTCAAAATCGGTTGAAGATATACAAGTATAGTATCCATCTTCAAGAAGCTAGTGACACTCAATGGTTGGAGATGAGGTATTCATAGCTCGAGCAATAACTTCAAGATCTTCACAACTCAGGTAGGAGTACAATGGAAGTGTATAACTCACTACCCTGAGGTCTTCGATGACTCGTCAGTAAAATACATGAGGATCTCAACGATCAGGAGAGAACTTCATCGATTTTGAATCTTGACTTGACGGGACTCTCGGGATGGCCAACTCATGAAGGTCAAGAGAAAAAATACAGAAAGGTCAACTCAGGTTGAGTGAAAAAACCCTTGGACAAAAGAACGAAAGATGATCAGACTTAGGCTACATGACATTGACATAAGTTCATGATGCAGGAGGCAACGCAAAATCTCCATGTGTTTGGAAGAGTAACCAAATGAAGGAGGACACAAATCTATGTAGCAAGAACAAATTCCTAAGGTCATACTAGATCCCAATGCTTGAAAAAAATTTGGAAGAATGTGCTTTGTCCAAGAGCGACTCTCTGTGCTGCCGAAAAAAGAATGAATATTTCTTGTCCCCTCTTTTTGGAATATTTGATTTTTTTGTCTTTTTCAATTTTTTAAGAGCTTGAAAAAGAATAAAAGAATGATACATTACAAAGGAGGAGCAAGTGTCGCAAGCAAGCGTACTAGTTCCAAGCGCAAGGAACATACTAATGTTCAAAGCAAGGAGACATGTGCAGGAAAAGGACACTCGAGGAAAATTCCTCCATGGGTCAAGGTGTCAAGTTGCAGAGGCAAGAAGTGCTACACGACTTGCGTATAAGGAATGCTTCAAAGGTCCAGTTGAGAGAAACATGGAGCCGACATTAGGCCAAAGACGCAAATATGCAAATGTGATTAAGAAAGACACAATAAGACCCCTTCCATGTAATTTTTACGAGCCCAGAGAAGGTAAGATCGATAGTTTTTTCATGTTTAGAGAGTCTAAAAAAATGTAAAATAAGACTCCAGGGAGTACCTTTTTCGGAGATAGTCTATTCAATTCGAAAAACGGTTAAAATTGCACCGAAAAGACGTCTATTCAAAACCATTTTAATGAGTGTGACAAAGACAAGATCACTCAACAATATTTTCAATTTTAAGGAGTCTAAAAAGAGCTTAACTATGGACCCACAACCTTTTTCTGGGTTTAGTCTCCTTAGCTCGAAAAAGTATAAAAATTACTAAGGAGAACTCTCCCGGCAAGACGAATCTACCAAGGCATACCTTTTTCCGCTATAATCTATTGGCTGGAAAAAGGGTTAAACTCATGTCAATAGATGTTCTTCTGGACCAATTTAACGAGTGTGAAGGAACAAGGTCACTCGATGATCTTTCAATTTTAGGGAGTCTGAAAAGAGATTAACTATGGACTACGGGGGGGGGGGKGTTCTTTTTCATAAGTAATCTCCAAGGCCCRAAAAAGGTGATAAACCAAAACCAAGGAAAACATTCCTTTTTCAAAGATTTAGTCCCTCAGGCCTGAAAAAGAGTTAAAATTACACCTGAGAATACTCTTATAGCGAACCAGAGTCCCTAGAGCATATATTTATTCATAAAATTATCCATCTAGACCGAAAAAGGGGTAAACTACCACCGAACAGATGTGCCTTCAAATTTGAGTTTGGCGAGTGTGAAGGGCAACAAGATCGCTTGGAAATATTTTCATTTTTAGAGAGTCTGAAAAGGGCTTAAAGAAAAATCCAGGGGACTACTTTTCTCAGTTAATCCAGACGAGATCGAAAATAATAAATATAGTCTCGTTGGATGTTGCTTTCAAATTTCAAAGCGAGCTTGAAAGAMAACAAAGCATGCTCATTAGGGAGTCCCGAGGGTAAGGCCAAGAATGATGATTAACAAAAGAATGAGGCTTCAATATGTAATCATGACAGGACTAACAAGGACTCCCAAGCCTATAGTCAAAACTGACAGCATGGATGCCAAAATGCARCAACGGATCTACCTAGCGCATCCATGTAGAGGTAGGCTCTACCACCTAACTACRACACTTCTAAAGAATAAAAGAAGGTTCCTTGTCACACTTCAGTGGGGTCGATCCTAAGGCCAAATGAACCAGGAAACTGATAATGCAAAAATGCAAGTAGGGAAAAATCTAACCTATATTCTAGTTTCGAGGTCAATACCTGTCAGAATAGATCGATACAATGAACAAATGTAAAAACAAATGTCTCCAAGATCCTGTATATAAGGCCAATAAAACTCATCCAAAAGTTAATAAATCCAATATAGATAGAAACTTCAAAAAATAAGAGGTGCTACTGAATACAAAACTTGAAAACAACAAACCTAGACTATACAATATGTACAAGGTACTACACAGCCTTACGGATCATGCATGGTAGTAGTTCAATTAGATCCCGCTGCTAGGCTATGACCAAGAGTCTCTTCAATAGTCAACCTGGAAAGTCTCCCAAAAGGGAAGAAAACACAAACCATGGTGTAATTCTTCCCATGGTATAGAAACCATAGTCATGGTTTCAAGGATAGCCTCATCCGAATGAAATTCAAAATTTGAGAAATTACATGATCGAGGAGGCTCAACACTCCCAAAGGGTGAGGTAAAATGACCATATTCCATATGATGATGGAGGTTCTGGCCAGGACTGGCAGAGTCTATCAACGAAGAATCACAAGCACACGGTCTTGAGGATCTACAAATAGTGAGATCAGACTCAAAAGGAGACTCAAGATCACTCGGACCAAGAGGGGGAAGCAAGGGCTCCCATTCCCCCATTTGATAAAMCAATGGGTCAATTGTTGAGACCAATTCTCGAGAAGGAAAACATGAGTTAACAAGTTCCTTCTCAAGAGAAATTGAACACCGAGGATAAGACGCCACATAATTTACCTATGGTGGGGTAGAGTCTACATGAATACTAGGAACATATAAAAGGGGTAGCCTGAACTAACATTGAATTAGGATGGTGATTATCAGATATCAACTGGTCGATAGTGACAATGCTTCCATTGTGAGGGAAATGCATCACCCAAAAGAGAGTAGACACCACAACATTCATAGCATATACATAATCATGTCCGAGAAGCATATTGAAATCTAGCGGGCCTTGCACCACTATAACATCGACAAGGACAGTCTTTCGACCTAACAAGATAGGAAACTGAGGAAGAATCCCCAAATATTCACTAGGATGTTTGTCAAAATACAACATCTCATGCGATGCAGACACAAGATCGGGAGAACCCAAATCTTGCCAAGCCATGGAGGATAAAATACTTGTGGAGGCTCCTTCATGTACAATACATCGATAGATGTTATTTGAATTAAATTCAACCCTTATTTGAAAGGGTGTAGAAGAATGAATATGAGGCTCAACAAGGTCATTCCAATCAAAGAAAACCATCCTAGGACTTGGAGGGGGTGTGGTCGAAGTGAGTAGAATTCCCCCTTGTTATGAAAGTACTGAACTGGAAATGCTAAAAACATAGTCAGTAGACACATCACTCTCCAAGAGAAGAGTGGGATCAATTGAATATTGCATCGGCGTGACCACTTTGGTAGACTCGACACTCTCCAAGAGAAGAGTGGGATTAGCCGAAGATTGCATCGACGTGACCACTTTCTCAACCATTGGCTGAATTGGTTGCGAGACAACATGGTATAAAGACACATCACCCCCAAAAAGGTAAGTGGGATCGACCGAAGATTTCATCGGCACGACCACTTTCTCAACCACTGGATGAATAGGCTATGAGGAAACCTCAGAAGAATCATAATTAGAAGAGCTCGCAGACAGGACCACAATCTTCATACCTCTGGAAGGCAAGGGCATAAATGTGTAAGGTGATCTCCCTTGCAAAGTTTACAAGGGAACTTAGGCTTATGGCCTATCTGTCTAGGTTTCTCAACAGGATCAATGCCCCCAACATGAATAGCAGTGGTTGGTTTCACATCTCCAACATGACTTGCAAAGCTTGGTGATGGATCAATAACATGACTTGTAGAGGCTACATACCTGTTTCCAGTATGACTAGCAGTGACTCGACTTTTCCCCCCAACATGACTTGTTGAGGCTTGGTTATTTCCCCCAACATGATTTGCAGAGGTTGAGGAACTATCTCCAACATGACTTGCAGAGGTTGGTGATTTCTTCTTCCTAGTCTTCCTCTTTCTATTTCGTTTAGACTTTCGATTACTAGTAGATATACTTTCACCAGGGAAGGTAGAAGGAGGAGGAGAAGACTTTGCTGAAAAAGGAACATCAACATGATGCCCATGACATAAGGTGCTTAACTGAGAAGTGTCAAGAGCATGAGGGACATTTGGAATGGTACCCAACCAAACCGGTAATCCCACATTCAACCCAGGAATGTACAAAGTGGCCATCAAAGGGACACCAACGTTCCTGAAAAAAGGAAAAGCACAAGAATCCCCTTTTGAAGGGGTTCCTTGGTTGGTATTGTCGAGAACTTTAGTCATGAATATCTTATGCACAGGTCATCCCCTTGCGGAATCATTCAAGTCAATAAAAGTCTCACACACTGACTCTAGCGAACCAATGGCATAAAAAACAACGCCTATAAAGAGGCGGCTCCACATTTCTAAGTGGAAGACCAAAAAGTCCTCACGACCGACAGAGTGGGTAGTCTACCACCTTAGGTCAGAGACCCAAAGTAATGACTAACCAACTCACTATGGAAAACTAGGGAGCATAGAGCACACACTAAAAGTTTCCTAAATATAAATCAAGTAGTCAACTAACTAGTGGGAAGGGAAGTTACACCAATTGACACTAGAGAAACTAACCGATGTAAGTGAAACTCGAACACAGAAGCACCCTCCAGGTATAATATACGAAGAATGATCTGAAGTCTGCCCTAGGTATCGTGGTATACCCCCACAGTCACCTATGTAGTCCGTAAAATATGGGCAACTAGGTTTCCCGCATGCAGTCAGTTACCAGGCGGGTACAGTCGACAGTCGAGCAGATCATACTGAGTAGGATAACAAGTCTGAAGCCCTTCAAGGGTATCGAAAGAAAATGGTCCGTAAGATAACTGAGGATATCGAATGGATTCAATGTCCATGGAGCTCCGTAGGAAAATTCAATTGGTATTGTTCTCGAGAAAGACCCTCAATATACAATTCCCACTACGTTCAGTCCAACTTGGGAGGGGTTAACTCCTCTTCCTTTCCTCACATGACCTTGTGTTTATCCCCTGTGTTATAGGGGGGTCCCAGCTAACTCTTACAACACTGGGCTTAAAGTACTCCCTAACTCAGACTCCAATGCTTTTTTTTAAGTTTCCTTGAAGAGTTTCCTCTTCGCACCTAATTCAAGGCCCTAAAACCCTAAACTAGTCGGTGAACCCTACAAACAGAAAGTCTAATAAATTTTAAGTTAAGCATTGATTTTAAGGCTTGATTTACACAAAGCGTGCGGTAGTGCAATAGATCTTGTTAAGACTCTTGCAAAAACTGAAACTTATAAGAACACTGGCAAAGAAGGATTATCTTGCTTATTTTTCTTTTGAAATTCTTTCAAGATGAGAAGAAAACACAACACTATGATAATTTCTTTTTCTTTTTCAAATAACAATGCAAAGCAAATGCGAAGAAAGAAAGAGACCTAAACAACTAGTTTTTTTTTGTATATTTTCTTCCAATCAAAGAAGAACTAACAAAATATGCTAAAAGAAATTGTTTTTTCTTAAAATTCAAGATAAAAATAAGCTAAAAATGCTAGGAAACACAAGAAGACTAAGGAAACAAGTAAATTGGAACTTATACCCAAGCTATGGCCATAGACAGAGATTCTCACTGATTCAAGAAAGTCTTGAGAAGTTTGAACTTCTATCAGGAAAGAGGCAAAATCTCTCTTTATTAGAAATACTTTCATGAAACAGAGACACGGTCTGTTGCATCAACAACCTGCGTATGTATGCGGGTTGTCTACTATGCAGAGAACGTATGTACGTGGGCTGACCCAAAACTGGGCACGTACACCTATTAGTCTTTTCAAAAATAAAAATACAAGGAAGACTTACAGGGTAGGGAAAGATGGTATGCAACTTGCAGGTGACCAAAACCCCTTGACAGACTTAGTAAACTTGACTGAAACTCGAAAGGAAAACAAAACCAATCAATCAACCCAAAACCCCCTAAAAAACCCTAGAGAGATCCCCAATATGGTCACCAGTTCTTCTAKCAGGAAAATCCCCCCTTTAACTACCCCAGACTTTAAGATGTAGACAAAGTGAATGACCATCTAAAATTTAATCGATTCTCTATTCTACCCCAAACATACCAAAAAAAACAAAACTAAAGCAATAAGAGAAGAGATTAGGTAACTGTACCTTTGATCCCACATTTGGTGATGATCTCCTCAAGCTTGGTAGTTCCAATGACTTCACGTCTCCTCCCAAGGCTGACCTGCATCCAAATATAGGAAAACAAGGACTACAAGCATTMTATTCTATTCATGAGTTAGGGTTAGATATTAAATGCTAAGTATAAATCAATGAAAGTACACAAAACATCATCATCTGRGATAGGAAAATGCGATTCTTTTATTCATCATACAAAGACTGAAAATTATAATCTGTGTCGACCACTGTTCCACAAACCTGGTCTGGGATCCTCTTTACCATGCTCCAAGTGCACCTTGAATTGAMTTCTTCTCTCAATCTCCTGATCACCTCAAGGAAGGGAATGAATTGAATGGAGGAAGAAAGGGATGATGAGGGAAAGCTGAGGCAATATCTCACAAAAGGTAGCAAAACCTTGGGCAAGGAGGGGAAGTGAAATTGGGCAGAGTTTCACTGTTCTTATGCTTGGATGTGAAATGAGACCCCAACACCTCATTTTATATAACAAAAGGATGGTTATTCGGTTGGGTGATGGGATATAATAGGTGGATTAGTTGGGAAAATTCCAATAGCCCGTGAATTTCAATGAATTCCTTGCAACTTTTGCAAGCATATGTGGGTTGTAATGGTGCAGCAAGCGTATGTACGCAAGCTATAGTGGTGCAAAAAGCATATGTACACGAGTTGTAGTGGTGCAACAAGCGTATGTGTGTGGGATATAATGGTGCAGGGCACGTACATATTCTAAAAAATGTTTTTTTTAAGAAGAGCTTCTCGGCAGCGCTTTGGAAAAATATGCAAGTAAGAGGGCCAAGGCCATGTATGCATGAATATGGAATTTTAGGGATATAATAGTTATATGCTGAAATTTTGGGACAACAAGGTTTCTTGGTAATTTCCCTCTTGTCTCGAGGCTTATTTAATCATATATTGTGACTCTTATTTAGGGTTATATAACAATTGTTTTGCAGGTACTATTTGTTGGAAACCTTTCCTTGACTTGCACTCACTCTCCAACAAGCCTCAAGACCTTGTAATAGTGACCTATAGTGGTGTTTCCTTCAACTCTTGACCTCTTCCGCTGCAATCCCCTTAGGGGCATCCCTTGTGTTGGAATTTTCGATCACTAAATTGAGGGTAATATCTATTGAGGTGACAATGATAGGTATCCTGAATTATGTCACACATTTATTCCTTGGTTTGGAATTTTCCCAAACTACAAACTATGCGATAACATACCCCAATAAGATGCACTTCTAATTCCTTGCATTCATATTTTTTCTTTTGTCCTTAGGAATTCATAGTAGGTGGAACCAAAGACCATGATATTCCTCATCGAAGGAATTATACCATACCACATTTCATAAGGTTCCTTGTTCCCAAGAGCATGAGACAAACTCCTATTTTTCACATATACTGCACATAGAACTGCATCAACCCAAAACATCAATTTTTCATTTTTGAAAAACATCATGGAACAAACCATATTTAAGAGAGTCATGTTCATTCTTTTAGCTGCACCATTCCGTCGAGGATTGTATGGAACTGTGGTTTGATGTTGAAACCCATGTTGGAAAAGATAGTTTTCAAATTCATTATATGTATATTCTCTTCCATTATCAGTATGAAGAGTGTCAATATGTGATTATACTTCATTTTGGATCCAAACATGAAAATTTTTAAAAGTTTCAAAAGCCTATGTTTTTTTATTTCAACAAGTACACCCAACACATCTTGGTGTAATCATCAATAAAATAAATGATATATTTATTTCCATTAGTAGATACAACAGGAATACGACCACACAAATTAGAATGTATCAATCCAAGTTTTCTACATGCTTTGGAAGTGCAATCATGGAAATGCATGTTTTCTTTATTTCCCAAGGATACAAGCATCACATTACTTTAATTTCCTAGGAATAATAGGAAAACCAGAAACACCATTCCTTTTCAACAAATAGAGACTGTCATAATTTGTGTGTCCAAATATAGCATGCCACAAGAGACCATATGGAAATGTACCTTCATCATGGTGAGAGAGGTATGCAAAAAATTTTGCATGATCAGATGTCTGTTTCGATTTCAACAATATTTCATCCTCCACTCCTCTCATAATGACCATATTGTCGGAAGCCTTCCTTATTTCAACTTTGTATAATGCCCAATTTTTTATCCCCAATGTAGCATTGTATAATTTTAAATATTATGAATGGTTGGGGGCCAAGCAATGTAATATGTAAACATTGTACATTAAAAATAACAAAATGAAATACACCATCGGTTGTAGACGAGTAAGGACTAGAGTAATGGGGGGCTATGATTCCACAAGAGAGAAATCTTACTGGGGGTTTGAGGGGTTTCCATATGCCTTGATTCTTAATCCATATTCATTAATTAGTTTGACATTTATTCATTTATCCCTTCGACTTATTAATCACTCAATCATTGAATTGATGTAAGAGGTCCGGTGAGGAAATCATCCCACTCAATTATGACAACATCATGGGTTGAGTGTAATCATCCTTGCGGAGTGGGGGCGGGGAGAGTAAGAGTTAAGAAAGAATGGGAGAAGAGGGAATTTGAGTAGGAAGGGAGACACGTTTTTATAGTTAGCAACAAGTGAGGAAAGCCATATTTGAGTGTTGGGAAATAGTGTCCAACCATACTAGGTACTAAAGAAGGCTTGCTAAAGTTGGTAATTATGCCGAGAATGAGGATATTATGCTTGTGAGAGATTCTTGTTGATGAAATTACCCAAGAACCAGTGGTGATTTTAAGAACCCCCCCTAAATTTATATGTATAATAATTGGGCGAATCCTCATGATACATAGGAAAAATTGAAGGCTATTTTATCAATAATATAATATGTATATACAATTTTTTGGAAAATATTTTAGTCGATTATATAATCTTGTAAAATATTGGTGAATCTTTCACTGAATTATAAAATCTTGTAAAAACTTGGCGAATCTTTCACTGAATTATAAAACTTGTAAAATCTTGGCGAATCTTTCACTTAATTATTAAACCTTTAAAGTCTTGGTGATTTTTTGTAAAGAAGTGTTATTCCTTGTCTCGTATGTTATCCTAGTTAATATATCATAGAATTCATATTCCATATGATGGATGATATAATACAAAGTGTTCTGGAATAACCCGAAAATTTCCATCTTGTGTGTAAAGATCCACGGGATCCACTTTTGCATCTACTTTTGTTGGTATGAGAGTCTAGAGATATGCCAAAGTGTAATAAACTACTTATGAAATATAAAAATGCAATTTCCAGCGTGTATATAAATCAAAAGATAGTCATGCAACAACCAATTGTAAGCATTGTTTCTATTTTATACTTAAACTATCAGTAAATTCCATATAACATGGGTTTTTTTTCAATTTCAGTGCATTAACGTAATTCCTTTCTTCCTTTCTCCCTTCCCTTTTTCTTCCTGGCTTGGGAACTATCAATAGTAATGCTAATTTATACTCCTGAAAACTAGTTTTAGTATATTTAAGTGCATAAATTTCAAGATATTACAAATATCATAAACCAATGAATAAGGAATAGATTGTTTCTAAAGGGTGCCAAAGTTGGCCTTCATTATGTGTGCTAAATGGTTTCTAAGACACTTTGGATAAAAAACATTGAATTGAAAGCATTGAAATTTTCCAACTTCCAAATGTAGCATGCAATAAATAAAGGAAATGTTTCTTTCGGCAAAGTACAACCTCAGTTCTTTCATCCTCAATTTGATTAATCAAATACCACTTAACACAAGGGTAATAGTTTTAATCCAACATATATTTTTCATCCAATACACAAGAATAACAAGCCTAAGCCACCAAATCTTCAATAGGGAACCTTTCCTTAAAATGTATTGAATTCTCAATGACATTGGTCAAGAATCTATTTTGTAAGCATGTAGAGACATTATTTAGTATCTAGTGCCTCATGTAGATATAAATATAGGAAGGTACATTATCAAAGTTGCATGGTTTCATTAGTAGTTGCTTGTTGTCTCAGATCACCTGTGATTTTTTTTCAAAACCATCCCGAGTTTAGGGACACGTCACTTCCAACATTCTCATGAACTGTGAAGAAAGTCCCATCTCATCCCATTTATGTTTTATTAGCAGTCCTGCCAAGTAAAATGGTGATCTAGGTGGCAGTTAAGGCCTTTTCATAATAGCCCCTGAATTTAGAAGTTTCAGGTCAAATATGAAAATCACATGGTTTGATCCTTTCCTATCTATTGTTTTTAGGGTCCATATCACTTTCCACATTATATAGCTCAACCATAGCTTCCCAATAAGAAGTGGGAGTAGTGGCTTCCTGTTGAGAAGGAGCAGAGACTTCTAGTACAGAGGAAGCAACTATGGCAGTTGATGAGATGGAGACAGATTCTGGTGGTGATACCAAAAGTACCTCTCTCGTTAAGAGGGAGTGTTGAAATTTGGTAGCTTGGAGGTACTTTTGCATTGGCAGCGCTCAGCATGCGGAAGTGACCAAACAAATTTTCTCCTAGTGACTTTATAATACGTTTTTATAAAGTAACTTTATAAAATGATTTTATAAAGTTGGGTCTTTTAA
>JASDQU010585729.1:50328-73796 GCA_032191745.1 Picea mariana | reverse complement strand
TGTTTAGCTGTGAAAACCGAGGTAATTGGCACAATCTAAACTCGAATTCTGATTGGAAAACCAAGTAACATTGGCCAATCAAAATTCTTCAAATACTAATAAATTTTCATCTTCAATTTCTAGTTTTATTTGTTTCAGCTTCAAAAGTTTTTTTCTAACTTGAGGACAAGTCAATGAATAAGGCTGAGGGGGGATAAGGTATATCTGGAAACCCCTCAACCCTTCTACAGATGACAACAAGCATAAGAACTTACTTCATTTCAAAGTTCAGCAGAGGAACCTGATGAAGACATTCATTCCAAGTTCAGCAGAGGGACCTGAGAAAGACAACAACTCCATTCAGCAGAGGGACCTGATGAAGACAGTCATTTCAATCAGTAGAGGGACCTGGAGATATCAATTTTTCAATCAGCAAGGGACCTGAGAAGATATCAATTTCAATCAATAAAAAGGACCTGAGATACTAGCAAAGTGAATACAAGAGGAATCTGAGGACTTACACTAGCATCCCATCCAGCTTCATTCAACAAAACATAAGGAGCAAACAAGTTAGTATATTTTCCTTTTTAATGCTTTAATTTTAAAAATTCTTCCTAAGCTAGGAATGATAAATGCCCTATCCTTCCTTTTTCCCTACATTACCCTTCCATCACTCCATTCTTTACATCCTCAAAAGCACTTAAAATGATACTCAACAGAACCACTTTTTGTTCAAAGGAGTTATAAGGAGGATTTGGTTTTTCTTGACCAAAACACAGTATTTGATTTGAAGTTGTCTACGCTCTGTTACATACACAGACTAAGGTATCATTGCATAATCAAAATGGTTTGTATACATTCAAAAGGGTTACAAGAAGAAGTTCATATTTGATGAAGGAATTGAAGAATTCGGGAGTTATATGGCAAATGAGCATTCTTTWAAACCWCACCTCATAATAATTTYAAAAGAGGAGAAGAGTACAAGGTWCGGTCAKARTTACACYTTCARTTGTGATTRATGTACAAACCATTTTCAAAAATKAATYTCCACCAACGTTTYTCYCTCTTCATAAAAGTAAAASGACTCAATTYRTTTTTGTGCTGAGCCTCACCAAACATWSACGCTRTGTCTCACCTTGCATGCCCCRAGATTTGAACTGYCGACGTACCTCTGCATACACCACCACCATTTCRAATTACACACCCTGTTGTTCTCCCCACGCATTTCAAATCCCCATATTCTAGTTCATTATCCCTACATTCTAGCACGTTGTTCCTCCTACGCATCCTATATCCCTACACTCCAGCATATTGACCCTCTTACGCGTCCATACTTTGAAATTCTCTGATAGAGTAACGAAATTGTATGTTGAGAATCATACTGTCAACATACAAGATTTTGTTCTGTGGAAAACGCGGGGAATTGAAGAGGTACGTGGGGAAGCAAGGGCATAAACGTATCAAAACAAGAATCGAACTTTGAAGGTAAGATCAAAATCAAAATTTGCACAGTCAAGTATAAATTCAATGATTTTGGATACAATTGTAAACAAGCTAGTCCATGATTTAGCAAAGCCCAAATTCGAAGAAGGAAATTGAGTCAAAGTTCGAACAGAGGAACCCGAGCATTTCTCAATTTTACCAGGTATGCCTGTGCAAAATTCTTCATAAAACAGAAAACAAGTTTAGGAATAAAAATAAGAGATTTCTTTTTGATAATTTGAAGAGAAACTCTTCTTTGAAGGCCATACAAATTCACACAGAGTCTAGAAATTTGAGAAAAATTGCAGAGTTGAAGTTTTTTCAAATAGTGGGAATATTGGAGGTCTTGTTTTTAAATTTTTTTGAAATATGGTATCAAGATATGAACCTGGGAGGTTTGTAGCATCAGAAATACATAAAGATTGCATGCAAATTCTGGAACGGAAACAGTGGTTAAGTTTTTTTGAAAAAATTGAGGGATTTTGTGAAGGAATTGCCTTAGACTTTGCCTACTCATTTGATGGAGAGAGAGCCACTGTTGGGAACTTTACCCTCAGGGTCACTGAAGATAGTCTTGCATTTGTCACTGGACTACCACAGATAGGGGAGAGATATTTTAAGACCAAACATTTCAAGGATAAATCATGGGTGCCTTTCATTTCAAGGTCCAGGGTAGCATCAATAAACTGGAAGAAAGGTATCCTAAGGAGTTGGTTAGTCCATCCCTGGGATGAGTTGGCATATCTTATACAGAAATTCATAACCTGTGAAGGTAGGTTTAGCATCATTTATTTATACCATATAAAACTGCTACAGCATTTGAGAGGGGACTGTGAGATTAATATGCCATACTTTCTCTTACAAAGCCTCTCCAAAATGGCCAAGACTATTCAGAAACAGGGAAGGAACACAGGGAGAAGTTTGTATCACTGTGGTCTTATCAAAATGATTATCAAAGATGAAATTCAGAAGCAAAATGTGAATTTGCAGCAGTTTACCATTGAGAATGGTTTTGAAACCATAAAAGAGGAAGAAGGAGAGGAGCAAATTCTAGTAGTAACTGATGATGAAGGAGAGGTACAACACCCCAAGGCGACAAGCCCAAAACTGCCTTCGGGGGGGAGAAAAACAAGAAGTATGGTATTAAAAGAAAAGAAACTTGAGGAAAAAGATAAAATTTTTACCACTTATGAAAGGAGGACAAGAAAAAGGCCACAAGTTCAAAAAGGCCAAATACAAGAGAAAGATGATGAAGCACAGCAGGCACAATATGAACACATCCAGACACTTGAGGCACAATCATTTGAAAATGATGGCTTTGAGGCACAGGAAACCTCTACCTATGAACAGATGAGAGTGAATATGGAACAACTAATCAGGGATATGAAAGAAGAACCCCAAATGGAGGAGGTGGCTGGTACTTCCACTTCTGAACTTGACAGGAAGAACAAGAAAATAAGAAAGATGAAGAGAAAAATCAAAGAGATTGAAGTCTTAGAAAGATACATTAAAATAAAAAATGAGATGCTGAGAACCCAAAGTCACAGAACACAAGAAGAGAATGACACTTTGAAGAAGAAAAATAAAAAGCTCAAAAAACAGAATAAGTTGATTTCCAAACAAGCTTATAAATGGTTCCAGCAGAAAAAGGCTTATAAAGAGAAGTATCAAAAGATGAAGGAACTTCACATAGCTCAGGAAAATGTGGAAACTTTGTTGCAGGCAGCAGAAGTAGCAGAAGAGCAATGACACAGGACAGGGACATTTTTTTGTGCATGAGGACATGCAAGGACTTCCTCTTGGGGGAGATGTTCAGTCCATTTTTGTGCTTCCATAAACCATACTTTTGCCTCTTTATTTGTCCATTTTACCTTCATTTCATTCCACATTTTCCATGAAACAGCCTATGCAAGGTATATTTTTCATTCTTTAGCTTGAGAATTGAATTTTTTAAATTTTAGCATTAAAATTGGAAATTTACCAAAAATTACAGGATTTGACCAAATCCCGTAAAAGCTCCGTGGTTTGTATACTTGTAGGACACCTGGGCGAAATCTAACACTTGGGTCGTGTTCCCAGATGTACAAGGATGGAGAATGAGCTATCAGATTCGAAATCTGAGACTGCTAGATGTCCAGTCAACGCTGGTCAAACAGGGCCACTTCAGCATAAATTGTCGTGTTTCAGCCTTAAATCTTGGATAGTTTTTGATTTCGTGGGATTTTGACCATATATTGAGGATCTAAAGGAGGCATTTGACCCTCCTAGGATATTATGGATCTACTTATGATATTTAGGAGACATTTTAGCACTTTTGGTTTTAAGACTCTTGTATAAATACTCTTAAGCTTAAACTAGTAAGACACTCTTGATATGAATGAAGAAACTTGAGAATTTGCACTTTTGAAGATTATCTCTGTGTTTTGTTCATGGGAATGCTTATGATGATTTGAATGCTACTGGAGTCCTTTCTTAGCTGAAGTTAACCAAAGTGTACCAGGGAAGCATTGGAGGGCCCCCATTGCCAACTAGTACACTCTTTCCTTGTGTTCTTTTTGAAGTATATGTTTTAGATCAGATTTTGCTTGCTGTAGATGAGTTTTATCTTGCTGTAGGTAGATGAATTTCATAGCTCAGTTACATGCTTAATGTTTTCAAGCCTTACTCATATTGTGAATGGTTTCTTGAATGAGAATTCAATGTGAAGTTTGACTTCAAGCGTTAAGATAGTTTTGAATGATTTTGAGTTATTCATGCTTTCAATATTTTGATTCGATTTGATGATAGTTGTTAATGAATGAATGAAAGAAGACAATGAATGCATCTTTTGAATAAGAGTTTTATTCTTCTAACATTGGATAGATCTTAAACTTTCTTTTGAATGCTTACTGTTTTCACTCTTTAGGAAAACAAGTGCTGATTACTGTTATGAGATCTATGAAGATGACTTCTGAATAGGAGCTTAGCATCTCTTTCACATTCAGCCTTAGAATAGGTTTTTGGGTTATCTCCATAAAAGATAAAAACTATCTCTAAAATCCATATACTTTGGACATGCCTCTAAGTCTTACAAACACCGGATTGACAATCATTTACACTCTAATTTACTAGGGTAGATTGGAGCTCAACACTCACGCTGAGGGGGAGACTGTTGCACAAAATTGCAAGTAGTCAGCACTCCTCGGTGGTATCGTGACAAGGGACTAATCGCCTCTTGTGGATCCTTGAAATATGGTGGTGGTGAGTTTACCAATCACCTACGGGTTTTGGTGTAATGATAGTCATGCTACCAACAAATTTTACGAGCAAAGACATGGTATGACTTTCCAATTGTTTTGCATATAAACAATCTTCCTCAAATTTGTTTTCTTTAAGGCATCATAGAAGTAGAAGATAAAGGGTGAATGCATGTTAATATATAATCCAAATGCTTGTGCAACATTTATTGTCTTTAGTTATATGCATAACAACCAATCAATGTTGTCATTATGCTCTAGCTTGTAATCGCTATGATAATAACCCCTTATTGTGTTTGAATAATGTACTGCATCTAGACGTAGTTAGAGTCATATGTAACTTATTATTATTTTTTTGTCTCAATGAATAACTTATTGTTAAGGTTAGGGATTTTCCCTGGCCACCTCCCACAATTTCAATCCCTCTATGCATCCCATCTATTACTCCCATGGGAGCTATTATATGACTAAATATCCTTGAGGTAGCATCTACGAGCATCAAGGTCATTGTGTCATCCTCTTGGAGAGCAATAGATGCTCCTCTTGTTGGCTCAAGAGCACCTTATTTAGGCTTGAAGGGTGTGGCTCCTACATTATTTATTTCATTTGTTTTAAGCCCTCTTCAACCAGACTTAACTAAATCCCTCAAACAAACTTTGTCCCCTTTTAGGGATATCGATCCCTCTTGGCTTGTGGGCCACTTCATCTACATCCATATCGATTAGACAAGAAGTTGTGGATTAACCTATAATTATCCTTGAGTCTCATGGGTTTATTTATCACTTCAATATGTGGACTTGGCTTCCATACCTTCTTAAGTGGGTTTCTAAGGTCTATAAACCTCTTCTCCATAAGGAGGCATATATTTTCATGTGTTCTTGCAAGATCTTTATAGTATAGGACTTTGTGGAGGATAAGAATAACCATATCCACTCTGGGCCATGGTTCATGGATCATGCATGCTTGTGCATGAGGCCTCAATCTCCCTTTTTTGACCCATCCAAAGATTCATTAACTTGAACCCCAGTGTGGGTTGGGATGTGGGTTAGACTTCCCAACCCACCCCTACACTTTTGGAAATCAAAGTCACTAGCCTCCATAAAAAATGCCATAGGAAAGTTTCATTTATGCTCAAAAAAAGCATGCAATAAACATTACAATCTATGTCAAGTTGTGTGTAAAACTGGACTAATCAAATGGCTTACCCAAGGACATCATGTTCAAGATAGTGGGTAAGGTATGAAAGCAAAAATTACATTATGCATAGATGGCCTTCAAATTTATATCATGCTTTGATAATGGTCATTTGTCAACCTCTTTTCTAAATCAAAATGTGAGTGAGGAGATTGCTAATATATCCAGGAATCATGTTAAAAGAAATGTAAAATAGTGTAACCAAAAGAACCATTTGGTTGAAAGGTGTTGAGAAGTGCCACCACCTAATAAAAATGGTTGATTCCATCAAAGAGATGGAATCTATAGATGAAAAAGAAACTAATAGAATAAAAAAAACTCTCCAAAGGCATATTTTAATGTTGAGTAGACTATAAAATCCCCTCCTCTCACCATCCCTTTTCGGCATGAGAAATAAGGGCATTGGATAAATGTTAGGAAGTAAAAGGAAAAAAAAGAGCACATCCAAGGATACCTATGGGGAAAGGGAGCCATCACTTCCATTAGGATCATGTGGTTTTGGTCTTGTAAAGATGATTGGCTACACAACCAAGAAAAGAGAATTGTTTGATAAAAGTGCCTCTTCTACAAGGCAACTCAAGAAATGTAGAAGAAGTAAGATTACGTAAGATGTATTAAGATTGATCTCGTGCTTAGTTAAGCCTTGTTGTAATTTTCCCAACAAGTGTATTTGGGCATTAATTTTACAACACTTTATTTAATTTGAATAGAAAAACTAACTTGTTATTGTGAAAAAGTTAATACAATATGTACACTTCTAGAAAAGCAGGGTTGAACAAAGGTTTTTAGTGATTCAAATTTGGGTGAGATTCTTTTAAAAATACTTGCAAAAATGTCTGCAAATGAGTGTGAAGGTTTTAGCAGATGTTGTTTGTAGATTTTACTTTTGAACAAAGGTTTTTAGTGATTCAAATTTGGGCGAGATTCTTTTAAAAATACTTGCAAAAACGTCTGCAAATGAGTGTGAAGGTTTTAGCAGATGTTGTTTGCAGATTTTACTTGAAACCAATATACTCATTTTGATCATCTACAAATAAAGAGTCTCCATAAAAACGAATATATTAGCTCAAATGCTTTATTTTTGAAGGAGAATCCAATTAAAATCTTACATTCAATATCAAGACTTGGTACTAAGAGCTGGTGAATGACTAGGGTTTGAAGGATGGAGGATGAGATGGTGGATTTCTCTATGGATTTGTATGAGGGCTACTTCATTTGGTTTTCTCTCGTTATAAAAGGTTTGCCTACTTTGTTGGAGTCACGTTCTAAAAATTTGTCTCCCATGGGATCCTTTCCATTGGAAGAGGATACTATTGAAACCCTAAATGTGAATCTCCACAAAACAAGACATAGAACAACATAATTTATAAATGTACCTGGTAACCTTGCCAAGGCAACCTGCCCTAAAGAAGGAATATTAATGTGTATGCTAAAGACTCTAGATCATCTCATCTACTTCCTGTTCTCCCAAAATGTGCATGTACACTCGCATACCTAACAATACCTCTGAATAGAGACATGGACGATTACCAGATAAAATAAAAAGTAATATAATCAAATATACAAAATATCACATAAATCAGAATCACCTCTTGTGGATCCTTGAAATATGGCGGTGGTGAGTTTACCAATCACCTGTGGGTTTTGGTGTAACGAGAGTTGTGCTACCAACAACTTTTACGAGAAAATACATGGTATGACTTTCCAATTGTTTTGCATATAAACAATCTTCCTCAAATTTGTTTTCTTTAAGGCATCATAGAAGTAGAAGATAAAGGGCGAATGCATGTTAATATATAATCCAAATGCTTGTGCAACATTTATTGTCTTTAATTATATGCATAACAACCAAGCAATGTTGTCATTATGCTCTAGCTTGTAATCACTATGATAATAACCCCTTATTGTGTTTGAATAATGTACTGCATCTAGAGGTAGTTAGAGTCATATGTAACTTATTATTATTTTTTTGTCTCAATGAATAACTTATTGTTAAGGTTAGGTATTTTCCCTAGCCACCTCCCACAATTTCAATCCCTCTATGCATCCCATCTATTACTCCCATGGGAGCTATTATAAGACTAAAGATCCTTGAGGTAGCATCTACGAGCATCAAGGTCATTGTGTCATCCTCTTGGAGAGCAATAGATGCTCCTCTTGTTGGCTCAAGAGAACCTTATTTAGGCTTGAAGGGTGTGGCTCCTACATTATTTATTTCATTTGTTTTAAGCCCTCTTCAACCAGACTTAACTAAATCCCTCAAACAAACTTTGTCCCCTTTTAGGGATATCGATCCGTCTTGGCTTGTGGGTCACTTCATCTACATCCATATCGATTAGACAAGAAGTTGTGAATTAACCTATAATTATCCTCGAGTCTCATGGGTTTATTTATCACTTCAATAGGTGGACTTGGCTTCTAGACCTTCTTAAGTGGGTTTCTAAGGTCTATAAACCTCTTCTCCACAAGGAGGCATATATTTGCATGTGTGCTTGCAAGATCTTCATAGTATAGGATTTTGTGGAGGATAAGAATAACCGTATCCACTCTGGGCCATGGTTCATGGATCATGCATGCTTGTGCATGAGGCCTCAATCTCCCTTCTTTGACCCATCCAAAGATTCATTAACTTCAATATTCATTAAATTCAACCCCAGTGTGGGTTAGACTTCCCAACCCACCCCTACACTTTTGGGAATCAAAGTCACTAGCCTCCATAAAAAATGACACAGGAAAGTTTCATTTATGCTAAAAAAAAGCATGCAATAAACATTACAACCTATGTCAAGTTGTATGTAAAATTGAACTAATCAAATGGCTTACCCAAGGACATCATGTTAAAGATAGTGGGTAAGGTATGAAAGCAAAAATTACATTATGCATAGATGGAATTCAAATTTATATCATGCTTTGAGAATGGGCATTTTCCAACCTCTTGCCTAAATCAAAATTCAAGTGAGGAGATTGCTAAGATATCCAGGAATCATGTTAAAATAAATGTAAAATAGTGTAACCAAAAGACCCATTTGGTTGAAAGGTGTTGAGAAGCGCCACCACCTAATAAAAATGGTTGATTCCACCAAAGAGATGGAATCTATAGATGAAAAAGAAACTACTAGAATAAAAAAAAACTCTCCAAAGGCATATTTTAATGTTGAGTAGACTATAAAACCCCCTCCTCTCACCATCCCTTTTCGGCATGAGAAATAAGGGCATTGGATAAATGCTAGGAAGTAAAAGGAAAAAAAAGAGCACATCCAAGGATACCTATGGGGAAAGGGAGCCATCACTTCCATTAGGATCATGTGGTTTTGGTCTTGTAAAGATGATTGGCTACACAACCGAGAAAGGAGAATTGTTTGGTAAAAGTGCCTTTTCTACAAGGCAACTCAAGAAATGTAGAGGAAGTAAGATTACATAAGATGTATTAAGATTGATCTCGTGCTTAGTTAAGCCTTGTTGTAATTTTCCCAACAAGTGTATTTGGGCATTAATTTTACAACACTTTATTTAATTTGAATAGAAAAACTAATTTGTTATTGTGAAAAAGTTAATACAATATGTACACTTCTGGAAAAGTAGGGTTGAACAAAGGTTTTTAGTGATTCAAATTTGGGTGAGATTCTTTTAAAAATACTTGCAAAAACGTTTGCAAATGAGTCTGAAGGTTTTAGCAGATGTTGTTTGTAGATTTTACTTTTTAAGAAAGGTTTTTAGCGATTCAAATTTGGGTGAGATTCTTTTAAAAATACTTGCAAAAATGTCTGCAAATGAGTGCGAAGGTTTTAGTAGATGTTGTTTGCAGATTTTACTTAAAACCACATTTTTCTTGGTGATTAAAGTATACTCATTTTGAGCATCTACAAAGAAAGAGTCTCCATAAAAACGGATATATTAGTTCAAATGCTTTATTTTTGAAGGATAATCCAATTAAAATCTTACATCCAATATCAAGACTTGGTACTAAGAGCTGGTGAATGACCAGGGTTTGAAGGATGGAGGATGAGATGGTGGATTTCTCTATGGATCTGTATGAGGGCTACTTCATTTGGTTTTCTCTCATTATAAAAGGTTTGCCTACTTTGTTGGAGACACGTTCTAAAAATTTGTCTCCCATGGGATCCTTTCCATTGGAAGAGAATACTATTGAAACCCTAAATGTGAATCTCCACAAAACAAGAAAGAGAACAACATAATTTATAAATGTACCTGGTAACCTTGCCAATGCAACCTACCCCAAAGAAGGAATATTAATGTGTATGCTAAAGACTCTAGATCATCTCGTCTACTTCCTGTTCTCCCAAAATGTGCATGTACACTTGCATACCTAACAATACCTCTGAATAGAGACATGGATGATTACCAGATAAAATACAAAATAATATAATCAAATATACAAAATATCACATAAATCAGAATGAATAAAACCAAATACATTATAGCAAGCTTGAGTATTTTCATGCAAAAGCTAAGAAACTAACCTAAAGACATCGGGTTGTTGATCATAGTCAACATGCTGACCTGATGATGTATCCTTCCATCTTGAGGCTGGGAATAGAAAAACATTAGCGTGGATGGCATACACAATTGGTTGTGGACAAATTTGTCAATGAAACGTGATAAATATAAATTAAAAGAAAGAAGGAAAAAAAAAAGGCAGAAACGAGCATCATAAAGGTTTTCCACCATACTTCAATTAAATACAATCCAGTCAAAGGCATTCATTTATCAATCCAGTCAAAGGAATTCAAGTCAACGAAGTTTATCATGCTGCTACACAATTATACAGGAATAAACAAAAGAAAATTGAAAACTTACCCAAACCAAGATCTACCAGAAAGAGCTTTTTCTCATCAGAAGAAGTTCTAGGCTGCCCAAGTAAAAAAAAATTAGGCTTCACATCTCCATGAACAAATCTAAAAAAGGAAAAATTCAGTAACCATGTCAGAACATCCAATCCACAACAAAGATTCATAGTGAAGACAAACCACTACTAAACAAAACATACATACCCTTTTAAATGCAATTTCTCAAGTATTTATATTGCCTCCACAACAATGCATGCAACCATCTCTGTAGTGATTGTGTTCCACATAGTGTTAACCAATAGAAGTTAACTGCAGATTGCATTGATAAAAAAAAATTGGCCCAAAATCATAAGCCTGAAAAGAAAACCCCAACATAACTCATGTTTGGCCCTACTAATTCCATATATCCTAAAGGCCGGCCCCAACATATCCATTACCTAAAAGAATGAGAATGCAGTAATAATTAGATAATAGAGAACTATCAGCAATGAGAACATTGCTACATCCTACTATTCCGTCATCAGACAATAATGAATATTTTACAGTGTCAACCTCCACTGACTTCATTCCATGTAACTAATAATAAAGGAAAATATCTAGATTCATAGCATACCAGATTATAGTAATCTCCGTGACGCCCTTTAAATTCAAATCTTGATAGACATTCGGCTTACCACTTCCACCTTTCAAACAAAACAATAAATGTGTATTCTGAAAATAGGCTTGGGCATAGAGAAGAATTCGGTAAGAATTTGGTTCATGATATTCAACTAGTTTAGTCAGTGACACACTTTCAATATATTATAAGTTATGATTTGATACATGTGTTATATATGTATATGGAAAAAAATAAATGTACATTACTATAATAGCCTTGGGCTTGGAGAGGAAATCGTTCATGATATTCAACATAGTTTGATGAGTGACACGCTTTATATATATTGGGGGATATTTTAAACGTCGTCCTGCACAAACAGAGACAAGACCCGAAACGACCTTTTAGTGCAGCTTGAGATTAGAATTTGTTTTTCATTCCCCATATTTGGAGGGAGAAGTTGTTCAAGCTTATCTGCATGTAACCTAAGCCCCATGCATAGGGTGAAAGCCAGCCGACGAATTCCTTCATAGGAGGGGCTGTAGCTGTAGAAAAATACTTTAGCATGCAACTTAGTCGCCATGCATATGGTGAAAGCCCCAACTGGCAAATGCTTGAAATTCGTGGACCCTTCCATCAGGCATTTTGAAGTCGGTGGAGGGTGCACTTGGCATGTTATTAGGTGGCTATCCCACCTACTTGGAGTACGATATTTTGGCACTTGTTTTAATAATGTTCAATACTTATATCAAAAATGTAATTTTCTCAATAGAGGGTTTGGGGTTTATGCGGGATCTTCTCTGAGTCCAGGTAGACTATCTAGATCTGGCTTCTCATTAGTACTTATAATTATTAGTGTTCATTTTCTATTTTGCAACTAACTGCTAGAATCAATGACAACTTCTTTCTCGAGTCAGGGAGGCAGTTGCCCATAGATATGAGTCTACTAGGGGACATTTAGGCAGGTTTGGTTTGAAAAAATAATAAATAACACATCCTTCCTGAGGCTCTCCTAGCAGGTTCATAAGCGGGTAAAGTGGGTTAGACCCAACCCAACACCTTGAGAAGGGTGAAAGTGGCACTCCAGCATGCTAAAATGGTCATAGGCTAAGTTTCGTAAGAAAAGCAGTGGGGTTGATCCGGTGCGAAGAGAGCGCCCTAATCTAATTAGCTGAGCTTCCTGTTTATCATGCATGATGGAACTGATTGGATTGAGGTCCTGTAATTATGGACTGAGGTGACTAAATCAGAATGATAATCATATTAGCTATTTAGTGGATTTGCCTAGATCCTTTTTATGATTCAAAGTGAGTAGATTCATCAGTTTACTGTAGTTTACTACCCAGTTGATCTACCATCAAAGACACTAAACGAAAATCCTCTAGTTGGGCACCAATCTCAATGTCATCCTTTGATCTTCAGATAGCCCAGATTTCGGCTTAGCCTACATTTGGGTTTGTTTTCTGTCTTAATTTCCAGTTTTTCTATTCTTTTTTGTTCTTTTATGTGCAAAACTCAAATGTGTTTGCACGCTAAGACACTGTCAAAGTCGAGTTTTTCTCAATCCATTTCAAAAAGATCGATCTATTTTCACTTTCAAATATGATTACATTTTAAGAGACTATTTAAATATACTCATCTTTGTTTTCTGTTTATAATTCAATGTCTCTTCACCCTTAAATGTTTTTGTAGAAGTTTGAATTGCAATTTATTTTTTAGATGTATCTATATCACATGGTTAAACTTCCCTTCTAAAATTGCAGGGTGGAGAACAAGCTGTTGGATCTAAGAAAGAATCTGACCTTGAATAGTATCCATGATTCTCTGATCTGTCGAGAGGACAACATAATTTTCAACCTTCTAGAGAGAGCCCAATACTGTTACAATGGCCCCACTTACGATGTCAATGCATTCACCATGTCTGGATTCAGTGATGTCAATGCATTCACCATGTCGGGATTCGGTGGCTCGTTGATAGAATTCATAGTCAGAGAAACCAAAATACTCCATGCCAAAGTGAGATTATTGAAATTCAAGCAGCTTTCAAAAGCATCTGAGCATGATGTCAATGCATTCACCATGTCTGGATTCAGTGTCTCGCTAATAGAATTCATAGTCAGAGAAACCAGAATACTCCATGCCAAAGTGAGATTATTGAAATTCAAGCATCTTTCAAAAACATATGCGTTTCCTGTTTTGTTTTGGTTATATTTCTATAGAATGTTAATATACTTAACTAATGAAATCCAAGGGCTCATATTTAGCAGGCTTGCTTCTAAATTTGTATGAAGGGTTTTTTCTCAACAAGGGACTCTGTGATTAGTCATAGTTTCGATTTCCATTGCCCATGTTTGATTTCTTTGTCCTTGCTGAAGGGGTTAGAAGCAAAAGACACATAAAGAATAAACAGATAATTGTATTGCTGAATTGAAGAAATGGTTACATTTCTTTGATTTTATAGAAAGTATGGAAGCATCTAGAAGATCCAGAGCTTTCCCGAAACAACTGGTGGAAGGGCGGTGATATAACTCTCTGGAAGATAGTCGAAGCGTCAGTGTGTCGGTGGAGAAGAGTCTCGAACTCTGTGGTGGTTGGTAGAAATTAATACTTCCAACACTCCCCCCTAATTTCTACCACTAATTACATCAATATTTATAATGCCCAATGCTTCTCTCAAATATTCAAATTGGTTTTGTACTAAAGCCTTTGTAAATATGTTTGCAAGTTGCTCCTTTGATCTGCAATGTCTCCTCCTTAATGAATACATGTCTTGGTTAGGTCTTTATTTGAGTCATGTCATCATCTTCAGTTTCTATCTACATATGGTTGGGCTTCCTTCAATGTGCTCCCATTACAATGCTCATGAACCATCACATCAAGTGGTTTCTTACTGGTGGTTTTGGCTGACCACGAACTATGAGTTTCATCCTCAAACATTTTTTCTTCTTCTTTGTACCTGCATAACATTGATTAATGCTCGAACTTTTGCATCTTCCTTTTGCACCTGCAAACAACTAATCATTGATGTCCATATAAAAAGAGATCCATCTACCGAGATACATGGGTACCATCCACTGTACTCGCCAATTCTCTAGGTATCCTTTTCACGTACATGGTTCATCAATATATTAGACTCCTTTAGTCATAACTTGGTCCCAACCAACTCATACTCCGAGATTACTTAATCTCACATTCCTCCCCTTAATCGAAGATCTATCTTCTCCGATCACCATCAAACTTAGATACAAGTACATCTGCCACCCTTGTACCTACCTAGTGGTTAATTCCATAGCTTGATGCCACATCCACTCTTTATGCCTAAGAGGGATACATGCTACATGATAACTTGCCTTGCCTATGGCTAACTTTGCAACACCTGGGGAATATAGCTTGCCTTGCCTATGGCTAAGCTTTACAACATTGGACCAAAAACCTCTTGGGTGTCGGGTACTACCGATCATGCACCCCTTACATCACTTATCATTATAACATTTTATCATTAAGCATTACATAACTTCATTTGGAGTCTTCTTTGTCAAGATTCTTTTTTCTTTGTCTTTCACCATCCATTTTTTGGTCTTCTATCACCCTTTGTCTTTTGCATATTGTTTTTACACTGCTTCTTGCATCTTGTTTTATCTTTCAATATACTTTATGGATATGTTTCTTGTTGGAGTTGATCAAGACCCAACAAGACAACCTATGACAATGGATTGACAAACTTAATTGATGCACCACTAATCATGAGTTTACATCACTTAACATTTGATTTGGACTCAACGAACTCTCACTTTAACTTTGACTAGCACTCATTTTGACACTTCTTGAGATTAATAACTCTACATTTCAAGACTCCTTTTTACACATTTACATTTCAATACTCCTTCACTTGAACTCGACTATCAACTTTTACAACTTCACTCAATGATCTTTCCAAGCACTTTCAACAATGCATTTCACTTCAGCAATATTACAATTACAAAATGAAGTTCTCACCTTACTAAAACATGGAAGACATTTACGCCATTTGACTCAACTCTCTCTTGGAAAGATGAGACCCACATGACCACATTTAACACAACACCACCTTTTCATATCTATTTAAACAAATACTTCACTCATGCTATTTTTTTTTTTCAAGACTCTTGTAATTTCCATTAAAGTGACTTTGATTTCACTATTCTCCAAGATAACAATGCTTACCGCACTCATGAAGGCTCAAGATTTCCATCTGGCTTTCTCTCTTAAAAACCTCTTTGGCACAGTGGAGTTGACTGGATCGCTGATGATATTCACAATTGAATTGGGACAGCACTTCGCTACCCCTTCGCACAGGGTGCGGACAATTCCCGCATTGATTTTGAACAAATCGTCCCTAGTCATCCCGGGTTTCCTTGGAATTCCTGCAGAGATGATCACGAGATCTATTCCCACCAACGCTGCTTCCAGCTGCTCTTTTCCCACAAATCCAAGCACAACGGCAGTGGTGTCCATATGGCTGATATCTGTAGTGATGCCGAGGGTATTGACGACATCATAGACGTGAAGGATTGAGACCAACGGATTCATTTTCATGAGCATGAAAAGGGGTTGCCCGATGCCTCCCGAGGCTCCGAGGATGGCCACCTTGAATCCAGAGGCCCCGCCTTTCGATCTGCAATCAATGTGCTCCAGTACTCCTTCATTCTGCAACTGCGAATTCTCTGGATGGGCGAGGTGAGCAGCAATTAGAGAGATGCGAGCTCTGGTCCTGTGATCCATGGCGTGAAATGATTGCCTATTCGATTCTTCCTACAATGATATAAAAAAAGTCAACAAAACGCTGCTCTCCCTACGCGGGCTCCGCCGGTGCAGACTTCCCAGCTGCCTTCGTTGTCAGTTGCTCACGGGACGTCTCTCCCTGAGCTCTCACTGTTCTTCTAGAAGTTGTGGCTTCCTCAACTCTCCGATTCTCACAGCAACAAATTCTTCAACTCCCATGGCTCTCCTCAGCATCACGCGGGACCTCCTCTACGTACTCTGCGGCCTCTTATCTGGCTCCGCAGATCCTCAACAATTGCATCATCTTCTTCTCAACACCATGCACAACATACTCTCAACCTTACGGCACTCAGGGCAGCTCAATGCTCAGCGTCCAACTCTCACTTAGAACAGAAACGGGGGCGGCTCCTTTCAGGATCCTGGGCCCTCCCGTGAAGGAGTGAGGCCCAGATCCAAGCTGTGATACCAAATGAAGAGGTCAAAAGCAAAATACGCAGAAAGAATAAACAAAGAATTGTATTGCTGAATTGAAGAAATTGTTATATTGCTTTGATTTTATAGAAAGTATGGAAGCATATGGAATATTCAGAGCTTTTCCGAAACAACTGGTGGAAGGGCGGTGATAGAATTATTTGGAAGATAGTCGAAGCCTCAGTGTATCGGTGGAAAATAGTCTCTAACTCTGTGGTGGTTGGTAGAAATTAATACTTCCAACACTTGCCCATTAATCTCCCCAACCATTACTCTCTCTATCCAATCTATTTACTTGCCTGAGGTTGGCGTTGTATTTAGGGTGCAGTTAGTTCCCCTTTGATGAGATCTTGATCTCCAATGCTGATCTCAATCTTATTCGCTGCTTTTCCGAATATCTAAATTCATTTCTTCTGAAGGAGAACGAGTACGAGGGAAGGGTTTTGTAAGGAGTTCTCAAAAACGTCATCAACCATGGCTGGAACCCAATGCCCAACAATGATAGTCAGATGATGATGAGTAATAATTGTACTCGCGAGATCAAAGGGCAGTGTGGAATGGCCGAGAGAAAACCCGTCCAGAGATCGAAACCCCTTGTGGTTCAACTTCATTAACTGGAACCGGGTAACCTTCAACAGGAATAAGGTCATCATTTTTCGAACTGGTGTTCCGATAGCGGTTCGCGCAGAGGGTGTTCTCATCGATCTCATCCTAATTTTCACCGTAGTCAACTTTCTTTCTCGGTATTATGCACTTACCCACAAAGAAATTAAAAGCGAAGGTCTTGGGTGAAAAGCACAGGACGTTCAACAAGGAAAATGTGGTGTTTTTATGCATGTATCGATAGAGGGTACTGTTCTTGACCAGAGATAACTATATGAAGTTCATTGGATTGATCTCTTAGACTAGATTTGATGTTAAGGATTTGAGATAATTGCTATCATTATGAAAATGTCTAACCTTACTAGTCTTGGCTTAGTGAGTATTGGTTTCAGAAATACTGAAAATGCTAAAGAAAGAAGGTTTAGTAACATCGATAGGAAGAGATGAATACATAATTAACAAACCAAAGGTAAGGAATCAGCCATGCATTCGCAAATTCATTCAAGGTTCAAATTTTGATGTATACAATCGATTTGTTGAATCGTCGTACACTTCTGTTCTTATTTATTAAATCGTACACTTCCGTTCAATTAAAAGATCTTTCATTTGTTGCCTTTCATTCTGTATGATGTAGTGCACACTTTCTCCATTCTGTGTATGCTTCTATTCTGAAAGGTCTCCTCCCATTCTATGAAAAAGAGAATAAGAAAGAGGTCATTTCAAACCTTTCTATCATCTCTCGATTCCTAGTTTTGTTACTCAATTTCCCAGTTCCAATAGGCCACGTGAGCATTCCCTATCATCTTGATACGCCCACTTGGCTTTCTCAAATTCCCACTAGCTCATGGAAGGAAGTAAGGCCAGGATGATGGCTCGTAAGAGGAGGAGGGAATTGTGGGTGGCTCGGCAGAAGTTGGAGGAGGTTTGCATTCTTGCGAGGAAAAACAAGTGCAGAACAAGAAAATAAGCATTATACCTACTTTCCCCTTATTTATACAATTTTATGACATTACACAAATCAAGAACCATTTGTTCTGTGAATTTAAACCTATAGGGTCGCGTGAGTTCAAATTACTTTGCAAGACTAGTTTGCTTAGCATGATTAGCATTTATTCAACATTCAAAGTAGATTTATATATTTATTTGTGTCTGGTTTCCCTAGTCAAACGCCCATGCCTGGGTCTGGTTTCTCTAGTCAGATTATAAGACTACATGGAATTATGTAGTGATGGGAGATCTATGTAGTTACCAACAACTACGGATTGATCTCGCACTTAGTCCAAGTAGGGATCCAACCATCTAGCAATCAAGGAACATTTAAATAGCCTTTGCGTTCGTGTTGTGCAACTTGGCTTCCTGATGAAGCAAGTTGTTTCAAAGCTCTACCTTCTCATGTTGTTGGGTCTGCTTTCAATCATCAAATAACTGCTCTTGCGTTTCATTCTTACAAAGCAGAGCGACACCATAAGTCCTTATCAGTTGAGTACGTCCTCCTGTTGTATGTGAGTCTATAGAAGGGTGGTTAACAGTTCCTAAAGTGGTTGTAGAAGGTTGGTTCACAGTTTTCTTAAGATGGCCTTTTTCTCAGATTGAAGGTTTGCTTGCCAATGGAACTCCTCCATTGGCAAGCTGAGCGAAGAGGTCCCTCTTGCTAGTAATCTCCACCTCGAGAGCTAAGAGGAATCCAAGCATGGCCAGTTGCCCATTTATGTTCTTTGGATTTGGCCCACTGAAAGAGCAGTAGGCAGAGTAGGCAGTAGAGACGATGGTTGCAGGTTGTGATGGCAGTGGAGGAGGCGGTGGATTTAATGATCATTTGTCAGAATAGTTTAAAGCCTTGACATAAGTGGTTTTCCGACATCACTATCAAATAAATAGTCTACCTACACAAAACTTAGGTTATATATCCCGAGAAAAAATGCATCTCCATAAACTTTAGGCAAAACTTATTTTATTTAACATGCAAAATATGTATCTCAGCAAAACTTATATTATCTAACCTGGGAAAAATGCATCAACAAAACTTATATTATCTAACTAGGGAAAAATGCATCTGGGTGGCAATAAGAGGTTGCTATTGTTGGTGAATAACCTCTTTTATAAAAAGAATTTAATTATTATAAAAAAATAATTGTTTCATTTGTCCTATGTACAACTTTGGAAAGAAGAAAAATATTGATAGTCAAAGCCAAAGTAATTAGTGATCAACATTGAATCCATAACTATGAGTCTTGGCCTTCGTCAGGGACTAATAAGACGTTTGACTATGGACTAAGGTTAACAAAGTTTTTCCTAACCACTTTTCCTATTCCTATATGTTTTGGGTGGAATCACGAAGGTGGGTTACACTTTCGTGACAATCTGGTCTCCAAAATTTCGAAAAACCTTTTTTCGGCCGAACTAAATTTTTTTTTTGGCCGAAAGATATAATTTTCAGCCGAACTATTTTTCGGACGAAAACATAAACGTCAAATTGAATGGAGCAATAACCGCGCTCTTGATTTGCGTGTAGAAATTTGGTCTGCCGGATATTTTCTTTCCGGCAATAAGTTTTCGGTTGAAAGATAGTTCGGCCGAAACATTATTCGGCCGAACTATCTTTCGGCCGAAAGTATGTTTATATATTAGCCACACATCGACATTACAACGTTTAGCGTATTCGCGAGAGCTGTATTTGCTATGTGGCTGTGTCGTGAGGTCGCTGTATTCGCAAGGTCGCTGTATTAGTCGTCGTTGTATTCGATGTCGCTGTATTCGTGAGGTCGAGGTCACTGTATTAGCCGTCGCTGTATTCGCTGTCACTGTATTCGTGAGGTCGAGGTCGCTGTATTCGCGAGGTAATTGTATTCGCTGTCGCTGTATTCGATGTCGCTATATTCTCTGTATTCACTGTCGCTGTATTTGCTGACTAGATAGGAATATTTGTCTCGCGAGGTCGTTATATTTGCTGAGTCGCTCTATCGCCGAGGTCGCTATATTCACTGTGTCGTCGAGGTTGCCGAGGTCGCTGTATTCGTTGTGTCACTGTCTGCCGAGGTCGTGGATATTCGTTGTGGTTGTCGAGGTCGTGGATATTCTCTTCGGTTGCTGAGGTCGTGGATATTCGCTATGGACACTCTCAAGCAGCGAACTCAACACTCTCAAGAAGCGAACTCAGGTACTTTTTTTCCAGTCGATCAATGTTTTCTTTTAACCAAGTGTTTCTACCTTTTGCCAACAATTCTTAGGCGCTTTAAAAAAAATAGAGGTTGTTCTTATTTAGTCAGCTATTAAATTATTAAATTATTTGCAAACTATTAAAACAGAGTCGTGCAAACTATTAAATTATTTGTAGAGTCAATAGTCAAAATCACCGCCTATTTAGTTGTCGTTTTTCTTAACTAAAAATAAAACAGAGTCGTACAAACTATTATAATATTTGCATGTCAGTGGAATTAGCAACACTAGTATAAATTTGCATTATTCCCTGCAATGAACACAGTGAGTGCAAGTTGATTGAAACACCTCCGTGAGACAGAAAGTAGATAGAAATTTGTTATTTCGAACTGGTCAACATAACGACTGAATTTGAATGCAATGCAATTCATTTACATTGGTCCAAGTGGTCGAGAAAAAGCTTCAAATCTAAGTTCGTAGTTTAAATGTTTTATATATATATTTTGGCAATATTTTTTTAGGGATATTTCTATATAATTCTAAGCTGCATCCATTTCTACATTTCTACATTTCACCAGTCTATTTCCAAGACAAAATTTTAGTTTGCCGTTTAGATTTTTAAATAAAAACAGAGGACAAAATTTGTGCTATATTTTTGCAAATTTTTAACAAACAGAGAGCACTTTCTAACAAACAGAGAGCACAAAATTTAACAAACAGAGAGCACAAAATTTTAACAAACAGAGAGCAAAATTTTAACAAACAGAGAGCACAAAATTTTAACAAACAGAGAGCACAAAATTTTAACAAACAGAGTGCATTTTAACAAACAAAGAGCAATTTCTCTGCCGTTTAGTCTCAAAATTTTAGTCTGCCGTTTAGATTTTTAAATAAAAACAGAGGACAAAATTTGTTAATTGAAGAATCAACAAGTTAATGAAGAGTACAATCTACAATCCCCATGGGCCATGGCTGTAAATTGTATCTTTGCTGGCAAATATTAATCTGTACTCTCATATACAATCTGCAATCCCCACGCAGAATTTTGTTACACAGAATTTTGTTCTAGTTCTTCGGCTTACAAACATCATGGTGTTTCTACAGTTTTAGACCATAGAAGCAGACATGTTTTCAGGGTCAACCTGCATGTTTTCATGCTCAACCTGCAAAATCCAATATCTGAACATTAAAAAGCCTTTAACTGACAAAGCAGATTGACTTCCAAATAATTCCATTCCCAGCTACTCAAGATAAATTTAATAGAATGGGAAAATTTCCTGTAGGCTAACTTTTGATTCTGCAAGACTAATCCACTTTTTGTTGAGTTGATCAACAATGGTACTAAGTTCATTAACCTGAAAACATTCATAATAAAGTTCAGAAGACATTTTTCATTAAAGCAATACTGGGGACCAATACAGGAATTAAAAAATCCATAAGATACAGAGTAAAATAAGACACAACCTACTTTGTGTTGACATCTGCAATCCTCTATCAAGAAGTTAAGCGCTCATGATGCTTAACCAAGTATTTAAACTGACTTTGCATTCACTTGTTTGCCTAAATTGTAGATAACTATTAATGCTTGAAAGGCTATGTTAGATTTTTAGGGAAAATAAAACAGAGATCTTTTCAAAATTAAACTCTACAGTACATTCAGATCGGTACTTTAAAACAAAATCTGAAGTAGATGCTAAAATCTGAACATGCTAAACTATAGACAATATAAATCTGAACATGCCAAAAAGATTCTTAACAGAAGAGAAAATTTCTGTATATAATCTAAGTGCTGATTTCAAACTAAAACAAATTCTGTACTTACCTTTAGCAAATAAAGATGTACCTAATGTATGGATGCTATTCTTTTAATATGCTCAGAATTTTCTGTTTAAAGATCATGGATCAAAACCCCAAGGGTTTGATCTCAACCATGATCTTAAGTGGACTGTTTGCCAAGAAGGACTCAAGGATAATCAGCAAGAGTAGTGCTGATACAAAAACACAAAAACAACTCAACACAAAACTATCCAATCTGAACTGTAATACACTTGGGGCCCTCACTAGGGTCCTTTGCATTCACGTGTTTGCCTAAATTGTAGATAACTATTAATGCTTGAAAGGCTATGTTAGATTTTTAGGGAAAATAAAACAGAGATATCTTTTCAAAATTAAACTCTACAGTGCATGCAGATCGGTACTTTAAAACAAAATCTTAAGTAGATGCTAAAATCTGAACATGCTAACTATAGACAATATAAATCTGAACATGCCAAAAAGATTCTTAACAGAAGAGAAAATTTCTGTATATAAACTAAGTGCAGATTTCAAACTAAAACAAATTCTGTACTTACCTTTAGCAAATAAAGATGTACCTGATGTATGGATGCTATTCTTTTAATATGCTCAGAATTTTCTGTTTAAAGATCATGGATCAAAACCCCAAGGGTTTGATCTCAACCATGATCTTAAGTGGACTGTTTGCCAAGGAGGACTCAAGGAGAATCAACAAGAGTAGTGCTGATACAAAAACACAAAAACAACTCAACACAAAACTGTCCAATCTGAACTATGTTTAAAGTGTCCAATCTGAACTGTGTTTAAAGTGTATTATTTTTTATATTTTTGTGTTTAAAGTTGTTTCTGGTTTAGTTAATAAGAAAGTTTTTATAAAGATAGTATTTTTCTTATGAAGTTAGTTTTTATAAAGTTAGTTTTTTTTATAAAGATGCTTGAAAAAGATGCTTATGCTTATTGTTTTCTTATGCTTATGCCAAATAATTAGTTATGTAAATTTTTACCTTTTTTACCTTATTGCAATCTTCTTATAGTATGAATTCAATAGTTCCTTCAATTCAATTCAATTAAGTATGAATTCAATAGTTCCTTCAATTCAATTAAGTATGAATTCAATAGTTTCTTCAAACTATATTTATTTCTAGTGGTTAGGCTTGCAGCCATAGATAGTTTCATGGGATTAAAAAATGTTCATCCCATCAAGATAAATAACAAAAACTCGTAAAAGATCATCAAGTTGAGAGCCAAGATCATGCAAATGCAAGCCAAATTGTGTAGAGCCTCATCCTCACTAGACCTATAAGAAGACTAAGGGTTAACCCTATACATGATGATGGAAAATCAATTGAATTACCCAATATGTAGGGAGATTCACATGTTTAATTTTTT
>JASDQU010585729.1:4703-23856 GCA_032191745.1 Picea mariana | reverse complement strand
GAAGAATAGGTCATTTCTATCCCTATTATCATTGATGGAATGTCAATATCATAATTTTTACCTATAGCTATAACTAGATTTCATAAAGATTCATATGTTGTCTTGAACCTTAGTGAAGTAACTTATTAATTAATATACTCACATGCATCATATTACCTCTTAGAATCTGAATGTCATAATTATTGGCTCTAGTCATGGAAGGAATGGGATATGTCAAACAATATATTTTAAACTTCATTTGGAAACTATGAGATCATTGTCATTCCATTTGGATGAAGTAATACATTATATATGTCAATGATCTTAATGAATAATATTTTCAAAACATACCATCACAAGTTTGTTCAAGTGTTCTTAGATGTCATCTTTATTGATTGAAAAGTAATCCTAACACGAAATCTATAGATATCACATCCCATTTTGATTCAACAATAAATTGAGGTTGCAAAGGTCCATATAGGTGGTGATGCTCAACCTTCACCCATTGACATTCTAAACATATGGATACATGTAAAACCACACCATTTTTTTGTTAGGAACAAATGAAGAGCAATTTTAGGTCAAAGAAAGGCACAACTCTAATTTACATAATTACAATGAATTACCTAGACCCTTGAACTATTAGATAACTAAGACATTCTAATAAGATCTTGGTTAACCTATGAGCTATAACTTATATTACCAAGGGCCTATGATAAGATCTTGGTCAATTCGTAAGCCCTTAGATGACTAATGGATCTTGGTCAACCCATGAGCTATTAGATGACCAGGGGCTTCTAATAAAATCTTGGTCAATCCATGAGCCTTTACATAACTAAGGGAATCTATTTCCAAATAGATACAGATATAGTGCAAACAGAAAACCTTGTAAAATAGAGTGAAATGAATTATAGAATGCATAATGCTTAAAACTGTGTGTGAAGTGTAGTCCTATTCTACCCATACTAGTTAGGAGTGTATTTTAACCAATGAATACAAGATTGGCTATATATTTATTTGAGTATTTCAGGAACAAGAAGCTATTCGATAAAAATAAAAAACATATGAATAGGAATAGGAATGAAAATCAGAAAAATATGTTATTATATTATCATTCACAACCTCACATTCACCATCCCAAAGTAAATATTTTAGAAAAGAAAAGAAAGAGTTGTAACCTTCATGCAGAAAAATCTATAATAGGAAAATACAATCTTATAGTGATCCCAGTAATAACATAAATACTAGAAAAAATTCTCAACATACACAATACTACACACTAATGCTCCTTCAAAATTGGCCCTGAGGACTTCTTCTCATTAAAAATTATAAAAGAGTTTACAAAGGATCAACAAGAAAAATCCGTTTACATAGCAATTCGATTTTATTTTATAGATTTTCAATTCATAACTATCTTGTGACTTCTTCGCAGTTATGAACTTTTCAAATTCCTTTCTTTATTCCTTCTAAAAGAATACTTTAAACATTTTTTTTTCGTTTACTATGGTCATAGTTGACCGTGTGCTTTTTCCTCTAAATAGATTGACCACATCTCATGTTGAGAAGATATTCCTATGATATGCCTAAATATTTGTTCAAAAGTGACTTTATAGGACACTGTATCCTTAAGCATGGGCCATACTCCTCTCTTAAGTGTACTAAGGAAAGAATTAATAAAAATTGATTTCTTTGGAAGGGTTTGTAATATGTTCCTTTAGGACCTCCTTAGAGATCCTATGACTTATTCCAATTGCAATTCCCTTGCCCCTAATAATTTATTCTAACTCATTTAAAATATCTATTATGGGCCAAGGTGAACCCGTGTATTCGAGTGGAAGGAGAAAACAACTTTCTATCACTTTTTATATGACGAGGTATAGGCATTTGTAGTTGTTCATGGAAGCGGTGATATCCTCTTCGAGCGACATACTTGTAGATTGACCAGTTACCAAGGTTGTTGAATTACATTGAATTTAGTTTTTAGTCATCATAGGAAAGTCTTGTGGTGTGTCTTTCTCATATAATTTCCACTTTTTAAGCTCATCCATACTTAGTTTTTTTTTTTTCTATTTTTTCCATGACCTGCGGGACTAGTCTGTGGCTTGAGAAACCGCGACTCAGGGGCATCTAAGCCATCAAAATCACTCGGGGATCACACCTGGCCTTAATATGGCTAGATTTTTTGTCCCCGTGGATTTTGAACCAGTGACTTAACATCAGAGAGTGCCTTAACAGCACACTCCATCACCGACTGTCCTACACCTCGGGGATGCTCATCCATACTTAGTTGAGATCCATACATCACTACCTTTTTATCCTTGATATTTTCTAGGTAGGTGAGAAACTAACTTGTGTGACTCTATAATTCTCAAAGAGTGAAATACATTAGCCTCTAAGTGGTTCTAATTTCATATTGGAGTTAAAAAGTGGAAGCCTTGAAATTGAATAGGCTAGTGATATCCACCTTGTAGCGACCACCTCTTTTTCAAACTGTGATCTAGGAGGATCTATGATCGTTCAAAAATGAAAATTTTCAAATGCTAAAACAAATTGCACCATTGTGTAGTGATAGGCGAGACCTTTCCGATGGTGCAAATTTCTCGTCAATCCGACTTCGCATGACAAAATTATTGCGTTCTAAAGTTGTTGACCAACAGTAAAAAAGTCAACAAGGACACATGGCACATTGACTTCGCATGAAAAAGTTATCACATTCTAAATTTATTGACCAACAGTAAAAAAATTCAACAGGGACACATGGCACATTCTGGTGGTGACACACGCCAGGTTGCAGAGTTGATATGTGGTAGAATGCAGTGATGACAAGTGGCAGATTTTTGTGTGGACAGGTGGCAAGATTTTATGCTAACAAGTGGCAAGGTTCTACAATGGCACGTGGGCCAATCTCACAGTGACACGTGGAACAATCCAGTGGTGCCACATGGAACCTTTAGATTGGTCAATGTGGCCTAGTTCAAAAACCTGTTGGAAGGAGGTTTACTTGTAACATCCTAAGGAGAAGCCCTCGAGCCAAGCACATAATTGGCCATCTCATCCACAATATATACATGAAATTTATTATATTTTTTGGGTCACTCCAGGTAAATGTGAACTTGGTTTCACGACACAATCAATAATATTTCTATGAAAACATAGGGACTGTAGCATATGTTAGGTCCAACTGAATATTCCCCCCCATACAAACCCACCAACTTCCTGATAGCACGTTCCATAGTTGGGTGGGACATCAACCACAATCACATCCATCATCACACACTTCCTGGGAAATAGATCCAAGGTCACTACCAAGTCCTTGATCATTCCTATGTATGGCACCCTCTTAGATTCAAAAGAGTATAGTTATTTGTATGGCCTGGCTACTTCCAGACATAACTTTTTCTTAACTTTGGGCATTAGCAAACAAGAAGCCCCAGAGTCCAACAGACAGTTGTGCAAATATTTCTTCTGCACCGACAATGTGGTATAGATAAGGGGAGTAGTTCCATCTCTGCCATCCTAAGGGGGCCCAAAATGATCAGTGGTGAATCATCCTGAATATTAATGACATCAACTTGCAGAATAAGCTCACGGCTCCCAAAAATTAATAGATTTGCTTCTATGGGCTGGAATTTTAGCAATTTCAGATAAAGACATGGGAATATTTCACTTACCAAGCTCATGTCTAAGGTAAATTGATGATAGAGTAGGCTGAGTTGAACCAATAACTCTATTGACAGGGCTCTCTTTAGGGGAACTGGGCTTTTCTTGGAATGTTTCAGGTCGTTTGGCTTGCTACTTTTGAAGCTGATTTTTACACTAATTTCCTCAATCAATTCTTTGGAAAGAGGTTTGTCTTTGGGATCAGATTTGGTAAGCTCATAGTAACTTTAGACAAAAATTTGTATCCTAGGCCTTAGTTCATACTTCCTCTTAACTTCAACCATCAAATTGTCATTTATGAGTTGGAACTAAGATGAGGAGAAACCTGGGAATTGTGGGTGAAGACCAGTGCAACTCTAATTTTCAATAGTTTCTTCCCCCAATAGTACCATTTCATTATACAAATCCTCATACTCGTTTCAAGTGAGGTGAATCATTCATGAACCATAAAACATAAATTTCATATCCATGGGATATTCTTCTGATTCAGGGGTAGCCCCCTCTAAATAATATTCAGACTGAGAACTCTACACATAAGAAAAAAAAAATATTGGATGTAGACATTAAGGAGTTAGGAAGGTCTTGTTCTTCAGGCCTTTTCTCTTTTTCTTGAGGGTGTGGAGGAAAAGGCCTTCGAAATGGGGAAAAGTTCACAATTGGTTCATCTAGGATCCTAGAAGCCATACCTTGCTTATATTGCTTGAGCTTTGTGACATCGTTGGTCAAAGTCCTTAACAACCTGGTGATTTCATTCATATTAATATCCTGAGAATTAATAGGAGGGGCTCAAAGGTGGTATTCCTTATATCCTCTATGAACCATGGCCTTAGTTTTCTTCATGATGGGCCCGTCCATATTACGTGCATCAATCAATCAATAAGGACCTTGAGGATTTACCTATACCTCCTAAGAGCCTTGGCCGAGCCCTTGGGAATGACCCTCGACCTGTCCTCTCCCGGGTTCTCTCTACCCTCGACCTCAAAGTCCTATGCTTCCCCCCCGACATCCTTCACTCACTCTCTCAATGAAGGCTATCACCATCGATCACTCTCTAGCTCGTTCGATATGCAGGCAGAGGGTCGAGCTCATTCTTTGCCTCGACTAATGTAGGCAAGAAACACTCACATATATATATATATATATATGTAATAAAGAATTTCTTCTATAATCATATAGAATCAATCCCCCAAGAATATATGCTCTCTCTTGGTCACCTGGAGCAACGACATGCATGTGAGAGACTTTGCTTGTTGTTCTGCCTGCTCAATCCCTCTCCCTCGCCTTCGTTCAGACCCATAGCTTCCCCCTTCAGTTTCGATTTCATTATTCCTTTTCATTTTCCCTTGACACTCAGACACTAATCTCTCCTCGCCACTCACTTTGGGCTAATAGAGAGCTCACTTCTTACTAAAGGACAAACGTTGCCACCCACTGAAGAGATTGGATAACTTGCTTATACTTCTACACCCTTTCTAATGGCCAACAGACAAAGGATTCCTTCTTAAATAATGGCCCGGGACACACTCCTCAAGGGTATAGATTGAGGGGCGATTGAAGAAATAAACAGGCTTGGGATTTCTTCAGTGGTTACTGTGGTTGGCTCTTGAGATATTAAGAGATTGAGGGCCTGGCTAGGTCAATTGAGGGAACCACCTACATGCACTCTTCGCTTGCTTTTCACCCTCTCCGATTGAGGGTTCTTTTCTACCGGACCAACACCTTTTTCACGCAGGAACCAAAAGGCAGCAAGGATCATACAAGCACCTTCCTACTAGCCATAAACTAACACCTTCCTTCCTACATGGAATAAAGCTCAACCACCCGCTTGCTCGTATAATAAGGATGGAAACCCAACAACCATCTAGCCAAAATCTATAGCCTTTGGGAGATCAAACTAAGGAGCGAACACCACAGATCAACTAACTAAGGACGTTGAAGGAGCGGATCGCCATTATTACTGGCGGGTGGCCTGCTGGCTTACTTATATATGTAATATCAAGGGATCGAGTAGTTGGGTCTGAAGGAGTCTATATAGCGTGATGGACCTTCTCCCAACCATTTGTTAATAGTTGGTCGATAGAAGGCTCGATCGGTAGTGTATCCCCACCCCGATCGACCGACAGGGAAATTAGGGGTGGGAGGAGCCTCACTCTAGTTGGGCCTTATAACAACTTGGTTCCTCCTTTCGGATTGAGGGAAGGTCGACCGAATGGTGGGATTTCTGCTCGTTGGCGCCCACCCATCATAGGCATCCCATATCAACCTAATAAGTCAGGTCTTACTAAATAACTATGCTTTCTTAGACGGCTACCTCGATGCAAAACATATATGCTCCCTTTGTATCAGTAATGACTGGCTCACTGACCATGAAGGGCCAACAAGCCAACATGAATACATGAGACCTGCCTGGAAGGTGAAGATACTTTCCCCTACTTCCCCCTGCTAGGACCTGGTCATCACGTTGGCCTGCTTGCTGGAGATAGTGAGAAAGATATAGATTCGTGAGAGATAGAGATCTTAGATATAGATATGGAAGGTCCCATTCCAGAAAGCGTGAGAATGATATATTCTCCAGAGATGGAGATAGAGAGAGATATTTGAAGGGATATAGGGTATTATACTTTACAATTACTTCCTATATTTTCTTAGTTCGTTAGCAAAGTGAAAAATAAGCCTTTGTTTCTTCGATGCCCTCTATTTGTTGTGCCTTTCCTCCTTTGGGTTGACTTCGCCCGGGTTGACCTTACTGGTAGGCTGGGTGAGGGATAGAATGTACCTGTCCTGATCTAAGGTCTTGAAATATCGGCTTAGAATACAGGCCTGAAAGGCCTACCCAGCCCAGTCCATTACCAATCTTGATCTCGACCCAACAACCAGATGGGTAGGTTTCAATAAGGGCTTCGATCAGGGCTAGAGCAGGGCTTTCTCTATCGCTTCTCTCGCTAACCTTTCCTTATCTCGCTTTACCTATCAAGACAACTTACTTCTTCGCTTTGTTATCATAGTTAAGGGTTTATAAGGATTCTCATTATATAAGATCACCTGGTAAACCCAAACCTTATCTCCCTTCATGGATGTTCTCTCTATTCACAACAGATATGTTCCAGACATAGCTCAAGCCAAATCATCTATTATGGTAATCTACATAAGATAAGGAGGGATAATTCTTATAAACCAACCCAACCAACTAAGGGAGGGTCTCCGGGAGAATCATAGTCTTTTGTTTCTACCACCATGCCATGAATTGGTCCGGAGAACATTATGTGAATCTTTCTCTAACATAGTGTACTCTCTGAGAGAAAGATATCCTTCCTTCTCTCGGAAGAGATATTCTCTCTGATTCTTCGAGAAACCCAAAGATAGTGCGTAAGACAAAAGAGATATTAGAGAAGCATCCATACATCACCTTCTGGGCAGGAAGGCTGGCTCTCATGATCGCATGCATCTAGAAAGATAGAAGATAAGGCCGAGAGAGACTCACTCAACTCAGGTAAGACCAAATAATAGAGAATAAGGCATGAGTTAGTGAGTAAAGAAAGACACCACAAACAAATAGGGCCATGCCCCCAGCTAATTACACTTTGCTAACGAACTCACTAAGTCACATTAGGTCGATCACCCCCCACCCACTTTGTTAATAGGGGGAATTCATGGTTCTCATACAATACATATGCTTCTAGGCTGGCAAGCATAATTGCATATATAAGACTCAGCTAGAAAGATAAGTAAGTAGACGTCTTTCTCTCTTTCTAAACTGTGTGCGTAAGCGACAATAGAACAAGAAAAGGTAGGCCTCCTCAAGCCCCTCAAGCAAGTAACATAAAGCCTCAAGTCATCCCACAAGCAACCCCACCACTGCATGTCTGCATTGAGTGTTCCAGCAACTAACTGAAGTCTAAAGTATTTCTTCCTTCCCACAATTCGACAAGCCACTGAAGCCTAAATTTTGCCTTCATGGATTGATCGCTTCATTAGAGAAGAAAAGGTTAATTAGGACAATAACCTACCTTGAAATACAGGCCTCTTCAAACCAAGTGAATCAGGAAGAAGTATTGACCTGGAAATACAAGACCAGGCCATCCAGCCAAGCCAGGATAAAATAGCAGGAGGGTGGGGTGACACTAAAGTAGGAGGGAGAGAGTGGTGTCGTATGCGACCCAACCCAAAACTATATCGGGTTTTGACCACAATACGTCAAGTTCGGGAAATATCTAAATGGGGAAACTCTTTCCTCCTGTAAAGGGGTCCCAGGAAAGTATTTGAACAACCCTTAATTTCATTGGCGAATGAAGACCTTCACACTAGCCAATATGCCAAGGTATCACTTGTTAAAGATGATTGGTATTTATTTATTTAAAGTCATTTTCAAACTAACCATGCCATAAAATCTCGTGCCTACCACACTCCAACGAATTTGAATCCTCAAGATTCGATTTGGTATAATAATAATAATAATCTATGCTTAAGGTCACGGCCAAGCCAGACACCAAATTGGTGTATGAGACCCCCTCCGCCAAGCGATTTTAGTGATAAAGTATATGGAGGTATACATACCCTACCCCCTTCTGGATTTGAACATGTGACCTCTCAGGAAGAAACACATGTTCTTAACCATTAGACCCACTCAAGATGTATTTGACCTTATTGATATAAATGGTATTCAACCTTATTTAAGATTCCACGCGATTTGAGTCAAGACATGTAGTATAATTTAAATCCCACACAATTCGCCACATTTAACTACCCATACGATTTGATTTGGTGGATATTTGATTATTTAACATGGTGTTACCATATTATATGGTTATAACCCACATATCCCATGTCCATAAAACATGCATCGAATTATTGTAACCATTATTAAAAGGTGGTATGGTTAAGATTTAAAACCATATTTTGGGATTTTGGGCCATAATATTATGGATAAATAAATATTTTGTATCCCATTAAAGTTGGATCTTAAAACAATTTAGTTATGGAGTTTTTGCTATTTAAGTAAGGGCATTTTTCCATTAGAGGGGGGCATTTTTTCGCCTTTTTTTTTGGGAGAGAATTGCTATGTAAATGCAAAGATATTTTCTGCATAGAAGATTGGAGAAGTGGGTTTTAGCCAGAGCCTTGTTGGAGACAGAATTGTATGCGGGTTGGGAGAAAAATTTGATGTAATTTCAACATTTGACATCATAATGAAGTGGTCATTCACATTGGAAGCAAACCCGAAGATGTAGCCTAGGAGGGGTGAACTCCGTCAACAACTTGTGTTTTGTCTCTTCTCTATTCTCTATTATTCTTCTTCATTTCACAATTATCATTTATTTAATTATTTCCACAATTTTAATGTTTATACATTTCACATTTAAGATCCGAATGTAGTTAAATTACATAAACTAACTTGCAACTCAATCAGTAATACCTTCATTTTTGGATCAAACTGATCTACTTTTCAATTGTATTCTTCAATTTCTTTTTTCCATGCTTCATGTATTGAATTTTAAAATTTGGGAAAAGGTAGCCCCTATAGAAGCTATCGGATTATTTCTTGTATTTTCCATCAACGAGGTCTTAATGGTGACCTTGAGTTTGGTAAGTCGTAGTTTGATCCTTTTGTCTGACTACTTCACCCTTGACCCTTGGCTTTATCAAACACAAATGAATCTAGAACCACAATTGTAATAGAATTGGAAAGGTTGAAATTCCCCAAGACAAGTTCACCTATAGGAAAATGACCCCCTTGTGATAGATGTGCATAGGGTGATACATGAGGTTTCAGGATGAGAAGTCCCAATGTCCATGGGTTCTGATCCTCGTGCTTCCTCTTCTCTTTTCTTTTCTACTTCCTCTTTCTTCCATCTTTATTTATTCTTCCTCTTCCTCATAAAATCTCAGATCTTCATTTCTTTTTCACTTCTCCACCTCTTTCTATAGTTTTAAATATTTAGCTTCCTTTTGCATCCTTAGAGCTTCAACTTTTTTCTGTAGTAATTGATTTACAGCAGAATGGGAATGGTGTCAATGGATTCGGCAATGGATTCATCTATGGAAAAGAAAAGAAAAGGAAAAGGATTCTAATGGAAAAGGTTCGGATTGCATCTCCTTAGCCTACCGCGTAATGGGAATGGTACTAACAGAACTTGGACCTTCCTAAATTGGCTTTGTCTACTCGGTTACTCTTACGATGAGAAAACAACCAGCAACCTTCATTAAATCACTTCCAAAATCACTATCAAAATAGACAATATTGAACTCATTAAATCCCAAGAGTGCATCGTTTATAAGATCAGATACATTTTTACCTAGTTTTATAGGAGGTGTATCTCAATCAAAAACGAAGAACCCAACAACCTCAGAGAAATTGGGGGGCAATTCCACGATATCTTTCTGCTGAAGGTTCTGGAAAAGGTGTAAAGCTGTACCAAGTGAGCATATTCGAGCAAGTGTTATCTGGACATATCCTATAATGTTGTCTGAAGCCCGTCCAACAAGGGGCTGTTTAGGTGACCGGGTAAACGTGGGTAATTTGACTAAGTAAAGGTGGCTCGGGGCCTAAGTAAGGTAAAGGTTAGGGGGCGCTAAGTCTCTAATTTCATTAATAGCTCCAAAAATAGTGTTCCTTAATAGCTCCAAAAATCTTTGTATATGTGTCTCTCTCCATGACATATCAATTAGCAATCTCACCAATCACATGCATAGCATTTTCTATCATACATTGGGCAGGTTCACAAAAAATCAAATTATACATGGGCACTACAAAATGCTTGCAAACCTTGATTTGGTGGATCTTGAAGTGTTGTTCCCATGGGATCTAACAATAGACATGGATTGATGCTTCATTAGGTTTCCATTTCCATCCCATTCATAGGAAACTATTTATGACATAAGTATTGTCCAATAGAAAGGAGGACATATAGAATGCTAGTGGGGTTTCTAGAATTGTGTGTTTGGCTCTGGAGATGAATTAAGCCATTAACATTGAGAGTAAAGAATCCCAATTAAACATTTCCACAGTTTGATTTAATTGGTGAACTAGTGGCACCCATGAATCTTTAAAATATGTTGCATCCTCATCTCCATACAATTTACTAATTAAAACTACCGTGAATTTATATGGAATTCTTAGTTGCTTTGTGGGATATGATCCCAATAGCTTGGACCTTAACACTTTTGAATTGACTCTCTGACTCTTTAGGAGATCACAATAATTGAAGGAGAATTGTAGTATCCACTCTTCTTTGAGATGAATAATTGGTTGCATAAATTTATAACAAAATTCCATGGATAAAGGATAGAAGGAAGCAATTGATTTTATGAAGGTGTCCTTGACAAGTCTGTTCTCAATATATGTTTGAGTGATTAGCCATGAAATCACTTCAACACAAGGGAATACTAGATAGGTCTAGCTATGACTTTGTGTAACCCGAATTTCTCAATTTGTTGTTAAACACCAGAGTCCTGATTTACTTCCCCAAGAAAAGAGGGAGATCAAGGTAAGTTTCCTCTTTGAACATTTGAGATAGCTCACCCCACTTGTTATCGGTGGCCATGTCCATACTACGTAAAATTTCCCTATATGTTGGTCAAGGGGAACTCACCTCTCTTTCAAGTTCTTCTATATCTTCCCCGTCTAGCTAAATTTGATCATTTCTTCCTTTTTTTTTCTTTGTCTCTTGGAATTCATCTCTAGATCTTGTGACCCATCCATTTCAACAATATAACACATTAATGGAGATAAAATTAAAATCAAAATAAAATTCCCATTTTGGTGAAAGATCTTCTTTTAAATAAAAATGAGAAGGTATCACTTCCACAGAAGTGGTTTTAAAACCCATATATTTTGGTGTTAATAAATCTAGTGGTACCCCAAATGCTTCTATGAGAAATTCCACTTTGTATCTATTTACTGAAATTGTAATATGGCATATATTTTGGTGTTAATAAATCTAGTGGTACCCCAAATGCCTTTATGAGAAATTCCACTTTGTATCTATTTACTAAACTTGTAATATGGAATATCAAAAATGGCTAATGGATTGGACATTTCACAAATTAATTAAGACAAAAGCCCACATTGAGAAGGAAATCAATATTTGAGATACCAGGGCATGTTGAATTTAGGTTACCTCTTATATTTGTGAGTGAATTTTCTTTAATATCAAGTCTTGACAATCAATTTTTTATTTTTAAATCACTTTATCAGGTTTTCATGCCCAAGTGTACCATGAAACAAATAGAAACCCAAGATGTGAATTTACCATGAACCATTAATTGATGGCACTCTCGTGAATTCCTTCGCCAATCCCTCTCCACCATAAAATTCTAGGTTCATTGTGTTCTAATACTTTTTCTAGAAAAACATATATCTAAATATCCTATAAAATCTTGCCCACCCATTATAGACAAAGAGTGATAGAGATAAAACATGTTGATGCCTTAAATCAAAACCACTATGATCAAAACATAATATCTAGTAAATAGAAAGGATGGTTCTCTAATGAAATGTTAAAACTCTAATTTCTTGGCGTTGAAAAAAAAAAGTGAAGAACATATTGTAGAATCCTTGGGAAATGATTATAAGTGGAAAGTATAATTCTTATGAGAGCCTTTTTTTTTTTTTTCCATCATAAGTGATTAAGGTGGTTTCTTCAGTAATGTTAAGTGGATTTTTTTCATTTTATTTTAATGGTGTTAGTGGAAGCAACACTTATTTGAGTGGAACATTGCTTACCTGGTATAATGGACAACTGTAGTAGGTAAGTGGATGTTGAATATATGAAACATGTCTTCTTCAATTTCTCATGAAAAAGGAAGAACCTATATTTCATGTGTGCTCACTCGCTCGCTATCACGCTCCAAGATTATTAGGAAAGTGTAAAATGAGGAATAAAATACTCCTAATGCCTTTTATGGTTTACCCCTTTACCTTTTTTATCCTTTTTAAAAATAAGGTCAATTGGTGTGCTTCACAACTTGAAAAAAATTGTCCAATCATGGCTTGTCGTGCCTTTGGAAAATTTACAGAAAAGGTGTTACATATCACACTCTTGGAAACCTTGAACCTATGCGATACTCACATCACCAGATTTTTTTAAGTTTGAGCGGTGATCTTGCTATTTTGTGGCCTCGAAATTTTTCCCAGCGATGGCACATCACAACTTTGAAATCTTTCCAAATTAAAACACATTACGACTTTGAAAATGATTTTGTGAGTTTACAATATAGATTACTGAATTTTTGTGACATTGAAATGTATCACAACACAGTGATTTTGACACTACGATGTAGGACAAAATTCAAATTTTATAGAGTTTTGATATATTGCAAAGTTGAAATTTTATAAACCTATGAAATATTGCAAACTCAAAGATTTTGCAAATTGAATATTGTTAAATGACATTTCATACTTAAGAATTTTTCAAGATTAAAGTTAGTGAAAAGCTAAGTAGTTTTAAAATATGAAAGAGCAAATTGAATATTGTTAAATGACATTTCATACTTAAGAATTTTCTCAAGATTAAAGTTAGTGAAAAGCTAAGTAGTTTTAAAATATGAAAGAGAAATTCAAAAGGTGATGGAATTTTGAAAAGAGTTAGAGACATGTTCAAAGAAAGAAAGTGAAAATTTTTAATATGAAATCTTGAAAGAATGGCTATCTTGGAATTACATAATAAAAAAAAATGGAGAATCCTCAACATTTTTTTTCCGAAATCACATGATAATGATAGAAAAGTAAGGTCAAGTTGTTGCTTACTCGACAATTGGTGACACATTAAGAAAAACCACAGATCTCTACAAATTAACTATTAGATATTCACAAGTTTTGAGGAGACAAACAATTACCTTTTATGAAGAATTTTTGCTCCAGTCCCATGGGTTCCCACTAAAACTTGTACTTTAGATCCGTTGAATCAGAACACACTTCAATCTTGAGTAACTTATTAGTTAGAGCCACAAGGCCAGATAGATGAAGTTTTATTTCTTGACTTAGTTATCCCTTTGATGCCAACATAGTGCCACAAAGTTGTTATAGATAAGGGATGTTGAGGATATACTTAGGCTATTTTATTCTTGTTCTCTTGGTTTTTTTTCACTGTTAATGAACATTTGTGGCTTTGACAGAGTCATCTCAATAGCATAGGCCTTTTTCTACTTCGAACAATCATCCATAGCCCCAAAGGAGATACCTACATGTCCCACATGATTTGAAATTCCTTTCCCATACCTTCACCTTTCAATTTTATTTTGAGAACATTTTGATTTTATTTTGAGAGATATGTGGATGGGAGATATAAGTAACCCTTTAAAGTCAAGTGGGATGATACTTGTTATTTGAGAACTAGTTTTAGATGTGATCAAATGATAATAAGCATTTTCCTTATATGTACAACCCTAGATACCATATCAACTTCTAGATAAAACATCAATAATTGTTGTGTGAATTGGTGGAGCCCTAGAGGTGACTAGTAATCCACTCAAAACCTAAGCTCTGAGTTGTTTATAGCCATTCATTGTCCAAGTTGTGTTCCACCATTGAGTTGATAGCTCAAATACCAAGCTCAAGGTATTGATCAAAGATAGTTTCATGAACCAATGCTTTATCCATTGGGCATACAAGAGATCTCAATGGCTCTATTTATCTATGCTAAGGGTCCCTAAAGAACTCATGTCACTTTCAATGTACATTGAATTAGTCCCAAGGAGAGGATTGAAATGAAAAAATTCCTAAAAAACAAAGCTAACTGAAGTGAATATAATGATTAAGAAATCAAACTTCAAAAGCATGAGTAAAAATATGAATATTCTAATTGAAACAAAGAAAGTAGATGAGGTTCCAAATGGAAATTTCAAAAACAAATAATGAAGGAAACCTACTGATATACAAAATTTTCCCAAGAGGTAGCTAATTGAAGTACCTCTTCATAATCTATCCATTGATAAGAAGGAGGTATACTTCTTCTAAATTTTCCAATCTATGCATGCCTAGGCCAAGTTTTTCAACCATTGGAAATGGCCAAGCCATAACTATTGGAATTTACTGTGTTCACATTTTTCTTCGTGTGGCTTGTCCCATTTTATGATGATATCCGCCACCATGAAATATTTATTCTACTACTTATCATTTATTGAACCATATCTTAACCATATTTTGATGAGAAACAAACTTCTTTTCTTTCTCTATTTCTTCTTCCAACTTAAGTAGGTTATTAACCCACTTCTGAATGACTAGGAAGATCTTCCCATGTGACGTTTGGGATAATTGGAGAAATGGTAAGAATATGTTCGAAGGAAGAATATTTTCTTTTCTATCAACCAGGAAGTAGGGATATGTTCCTAGAGAGTATTTAGGAGTTGCTTTATCAACCCACATAGAATTTGGTAAGGAATTGTGCCAATTCCTCTAATGGTCAATGACAATTCTCTTCGAAATGTCGATCAAGTTTTTATTAGTTGAGTCAGCTACACCATTACTTTGGGGGTAATACTTTGATGAGTATCATAAGATAATCCTCTTGTCTAAATCAAACTCAATTAATTTCAAAGAAGAAAAGTAAGTATCAATATAAAAAACAAGTGTTGATGGCATACCAAACTTGGTGATAAGATGTTGCTCTAGGAATCATATGATTACTTCCTTGTTTACTTTAATTAGTGTTATAACTTTAGTCCATTGTGTGAAATAATATTTGGTTATTAGGATGTACCTGTTCTTCCTAGAGGAGTTTGGGTTAATTTGGATAATGATATTTATATCAGATTGCTCAAAAGGTCATTCGATTGTTATAAGTTGCAAAGGAACAACGTGTTTATTTTCCCAACCATCACAATTTTGACATATCTCACATTTTTTGGAATATGCATATGTGTCTCTAAACACTATCATCCAATAATAACCACTCTCAAAATCTTGTGAGTTGTTTTGTCACTAGAAAAATGTCCTCTAGCTTGCCCATCATGTAGTTATGTGAGGACTTTATCAACATCATGTTTCTCAAGGCATCTGAGGAATAAACCACTGTAATTTTTTTGAAAAGGAACATTATTGTTTAGAAAATACTTAGATCACCTAAACCTAAAATATTTCTTCTGCTTTGAATTGAGATAACTAGGAGTAGCATCTTAATGTAGATATTGTTTCAACTACTAAACATATAGAATTTCCTGAATGTAGAGAGATATCTCATTTTCCCAGCCTTGTTTTGATGAATCTATTTGCTATAATTCTTATACTTATAGCTTACATAAATCTTGACCTCTAACTATGGTGGTTTTCTTTAACTCTAAATCATATTCCTGGATGGATGTCATCTAGTTTCATCTTTGTTCCTTGAATTCTTTTTTCACAAACAATGACATCATAGTTGGATGGGGTACTATTATCTTTGTGTGTTTCTTTAGGATATAGCTCCTAAACTATTTAATGTCTTTGCAAACAGAAAATTTTTATTTATTAATTGATAGATATTTCATTTATGACCCTTGTAAACCAATGCTCATGAATGAAATCAAACACTCATTCCCTTGCTCAAATTTTTGTGTGAGCACTATTGCAAGAGAATGATCATGAAATCTGAATCTATAAAGTGAGAAATCATTGTTGAAGTATGGATTGCGTGATCTTAGTTTTTTAACTATGGTAGCTTTAAATTTGTTAAAATCCTCTTTCTCAATAGGGGTTCATTTGAATTGGGAGTATTTCTTAATCATTGATTGTATGGTTTGATAATCTCAGTGAAGTTAGACACATACCTATGTACTAAATTTATCTTCTCAAAGAAGGAATACATAAAAATTGTATTGTTTGGTATGGGAATATGCATGATGGTTCTAGTTAATTTCATATCTACCAATATCCCATCCTTCGATATAATATGTTCGAGTAATTCCCCCCCTGAAACAAAAAATATTATTTTCTTTGGATTTAGAGAAATACCATACTTCTGGCATCTTTCAAAAATTTGTTTCAAGTTTTGTAAGTGGTCATACCTCTTCTTAGAATAAAATTTAACATCATCAAGATAAACCAAAACACTCTAACGAATCATCCCTCTGAAGGCTATGTCCATTGTACATTGGAATATTGCACTTGCATTTATTAGTCCAAAAGGAATTATTTAGTATGTATATGTCATTCACTTTGTGTGAAAGGTCATCTTCAATTGGTCAAATTCAACTACCAAAACTTGATATTATCCAGAGAACCCATCTAATAATGAGAACATATTGGCACCATTGATGAGTTGTATGATCCATTCCATTGAAGGAATAGGGTAGTTATCTTTTTCAGATACTTGATTGATGAGTTATATGATCCATTCCATATTTCTTCCTAAAAAGTACGAAATTCACCACCCAGGTAGGATGACAGACTTTAAATATGATCTTGGCATCTAGTATCTTCTTTAACTCTTTTTGTATAAGTAGTTCAATATTTGGATGCACTTTGAGTAATTTCTAGTGAAAAGGACAACATCTTCTTTGAGTGGAATGACATGTTGTATATTTTTGTGTCATAAATATTGAAGTCTTCATAATTCCATGCAAAGACATCCTTATATTGTGTAAATAGTTTAATCTACACCTGCTTTTCTTCTTTTGAACAATAGGTTCCTAGATTGATATGTTTGGGGTTCTCTTTAGTACCCAAATTGAAAAATTAAAGGATCATAGAAGAACTATTTGTCTTAACATTTACTATTTTTTGAAACCTTGTTTATAGGTCAAGCGATTTTCTAGAGTCAAAACAACTTTGGGAATTTGGTTTCTTGGAAGGTTGTCTATCTCATCCCGATAGTTCTGCAAATATTTCTCATGTTCCTCATTGTCTATAATAGAGTTCTTAAATGTGATTGCATTGGTGAGGAATTTAGCAATCTTTTCATTTCCATTGAATACCCTCTAGTTGGTTAAATTTTCTAGGACTAAGGGCCTGAAAATCAATTCAACACACAAACCATCATTCAAAGGAGAAAATATGGAAGAGACACCAAGTCGTGTATCAACAGATGCATTTTTTGAATGAGGTATAGAAGTAATACGAATGCATCAAAATTATTAATTAGCTTCCAAACCTTTTATTGGTATCACTTTAGATGGGGAGACATATAGTGTATGGAGTTTTTACCTGTCTAACAATAATTTCTGAGTCACAAAAAACCTTTAAGCATTTTACCGTTAGATTGATAGATTTTATTATACCTTGAATCAAAGCCTCATACTCAATTTTTTTATTGGTCCACTTAAACTCTAATTGATAGAAAATCAAAGTCCTTTTCTTGTGTGGGTCGATAATAATACAACCTGCCCCAACTTCTTCTTGTGATCTAGAACCATCAAAAAACATAGTACAAATGTTAGTATCGCACCTAATTCAAAGGGAACTAGTACTAGATAAATTGTAACATCCTATTCTTGCACACACTGAGCGAACTATTCTTTGAGGACACTTGTGTGCAAGTGATCTGGGTCATTATGCTATTGGTTGTTTTGATTATGATTATGAGATACTGTGGATTTGATTATATGTATTTTGTTGTATTTACATAGACATGTGTTATTGACTGGGTTCTCCTAAGTGTGTAGGACTCTGGACGTTGAAGATGTCGAGGCATCGATGAAACCCCTTGGACTTTGGGTCGAGTCAAGGAGTGGATTTTTGGGGTTTGAATGTTGTTGATGTGACATATGTACATATGATTAGATATTATGATGTTGATTATTATTGCTGACATGATTTGTTGATGGATGCAGGTTGACGATAGCTTGCCGACCAGACTCACATTTGGAGTAAAGGGGTCACACATGACAACCAAAGACATTGAGGGAGAGGTGTGGAAGAAACCATGACACGACCTACTAGCACTCTCATCGTGGCTCAAACTGTAGGTTAACAATTACCTAGTTTGAGAAGACGCGCAATGTCGTGAGGGCAGACTGTGATAGTCCCTCACGATGATTCTAAGGGGTGCACAATAAGGCAGAGTCCTTATTCCTTAGAGGCCCTTAGTCTCCCACAAGATCACCTGATGAAGTATTGACTCTAGGGGTTTGACATCTACCAAATTCAGTCAAGAGGCGAGTGGCACCCTTGGAGCACGTAGTGCGTCCTGAAGGGCACGTCGTGATTTTTACTAGTAAGTAAATAAACTTAGTGCCTAGAAAACTATGCCTCCTTAGGACTTGGTTGGCCTTAAAATGAATGATGTGATAAGTAAAGTTTAATAACTAATTTTTCCCTTAAGAACTGTCGCCAAGCCTAGTGAATTGAAAACCTAGGTCTAAGTAGATCCTTCGAACAGAAAAAAAACTAATTAGACATATAACTGGATTAAAGTGGAAATTTTAATTCATTAAGGTTCTTTTTATAAATTTTTAATTCACTAAGGTTCTTTTTATAACTAATTAGAAAATTCAAGCATTAATAATTAAAGTGGAAATTTTAATAAAGGTTTAATTGAAAAAAGGGGTATTTGGTTGTTTTTGTATAAACCTGATAATCATGAACTTAATTATAAAAAGGGGA
>JASDQU010585728.1:50261-71493 GCA_032191745.1 Picea mariana | reverse complement strand
TCTTGGACGATACATACAGGATCAGGTGGTCTTTGATTGAATTTGCAATGATTCTTTGAGCCCTGATTGAGTCCTTCTGATGCTTCGCTTTCTCTACGACATCTTCAGGTTCCTCCACTTCTTCTTTGATGAATTTTGCTAGGTCATTCTCTGCAAGGATCAGAACGATCCTATACTTCCAGGCACAGAAGTTGTCTATGCCTTCTAGTTTCTCAACAAGCTTTGTGCTTGCAGACATCTTGTACTTGAGGCTACGAAAAATGACCAAAAATGAAAATGCTTAAAATCAAATTTTGACCTTACCAGGAGGTGCGCTTCGATGAGGCGAGTAGCCTGGTGTACTTGGATCTGAGAAAATCCAATTTTTACCCCTTCAAATCTGATCTGCAGATTTCTGGACTGGTGCATTTGGTAAATTTGATACTCTGGTACTTCTGGTACTGGTTTTTTGGTACTTTTGTGAAACTAGGGTTTTACTTTCTAGGAGATCCAGCCACTGAAAAGGTGCGCTCTAAGTGCCAAAATGATCCTTGGGGGAGGGTGCAACTTTCTAGGTGGTTTTATGGCTGAAAAGATTCACTTTTGAAAAACCCTAATTTGCAAGTACTACAACAGTGACGTTTTTCTCTTGCGAAATATGCTTCCTTTAGGTTGGCTCTGATACCATGTTAATGTTTATGCCATTATTATAGTTCTTTGCATTTCAATAGATAAGAGCAACATAAGAACAAGATCACTGAGAAATACACATTCACAAGAGACAACATTTATCTTGGGAAACCCTCTAGGGGAAGAAAACCCAACAAAAAATTCCTTATCATAAATTGCCAATACAATGTTCAAGAGATAACTGAAACCAATACAGATAGTCCTCTCCAAAAGATGCGCCACTCTTCTCCCTCTCTCCAACTGGTAAGTTGCAGCTTGCCTCTTAAGAAATGAGCAAGTGAGTTGTGTGTTAAAATGAGGCGCTAGCCTCTCTATATATACAAAACTAGCACGTGTGAAGGGTCTTCACTGGCAGGGCCGACCTCACTATGGGTGGGTAAACCCACCTTTAATTTATTTCTGGGTCTCAATAATAACTGTTGGGGCCGACTTCTTATTTTGCCTATTACAATTGTCCATTGACCAATCCGCAAAAGGGGATTTGGTCCTAATACAATTACCGACATGATTAATCCACAATGGGGATTAATCCACAATGGGGATTAATCCTATGAATAAAATAACAATAATAATAAGAATACTCTTTGCAGTTACATTATTTCAACAACAGCTACGCGAGACATTCTCCAGCTTACAAACCTGAGAGAAATCCCCTTAGAGGGGTGTGTGGTTCCTATCTGAGACAAATCTGAAACGTAGAGATGGCCTCCTCCTTACAGAGAGTTGAGAATAAATCCAGATGATTCTCTTGTGTAACGCAGTGAGAAAGAAGATTTGCAGAGTTTGTAAATTTGATTAACCTGCACAGAATAGATCTAGCTGAACAATAATACACACATTTGCAGAGATAATTGGAAAAGGAAGAAGAAGGAGAGAAATAATGGAAGAATTGTCATTAACCGTTGTGAATAATGAATAATTTACAAATGATATACTCTGTATAACTCAATGAGTTCTACTTGAGGTGAACCAAGTCTCCATAGTGGTGGTCTAGAGTGATCTGGACACACACCAGCAGTTACGGGAGTGCACTGCCACCTATTCTAGTCTCTTAGGCAGTTACGGGAGTGAACTGCCACCTAGTTGAGTTAACTAGTCAACTAGTCTTCAGTTAACTGACTGAACAAAGAGTAGTGAGGAGTTAACTGAGGGAATCAAGGCTAATGCGCCACTCTGGTGATGATACCAAGGCAAGGTCGAATTAGCATGGTGATGATCCCAATGCAACATCTAAACTCACTCAACTAGTCAAACTGAAGTGTCAATTGAAAGAGAATATTCTCCAGGTGGAATATTCTCCCCTAAAATATAGGAGACTGGATAATGACTAATTATGACTAATAAACAAATAAAAACCTTAGGAAAAATAAATCCTAAGTGTGTGTGAGGTAACAAGTAACTCCAACACCCCCCCTGAACATCACTATGGTGAAAATAAAGATTGGGTCCTGGCAACGAGGCCATGTTAGGTACCCAAGTACAAAAGATACACTAAAAAAAAGTGAGGAAAGAGGGAACCCCCAACCCCCCCCCCTCAAGGTACAATGTATGTAAAAAGAAGAACTGCAGTTGTTAGGCAACTATGTCCTTCACTCCAAGACGACCTCGCAAAGAATGGAATTTCTGCTCGGTGAAGGTCTTGGTGAAAATCTCTGCCGTCTGTTCTTCTGAAGGACATAACTGTAAGTCGATGATCCCCTCGTGTACTAAGTCCTGGATGTAGTGCATGTGGATCTCGATGTGCTTCACCCGCTGCCTCTGAACTGGATCTCTACAGAACTTCAAAGTGCTCTGGTTGTCACACCAGATGACGATCGACTGATGAAACTGAATGCCCAACTCAGTGAGAAAATGTTGTAGCCACATAGCCTGAATGGTTATGTTAACTACCCCTCTATACTCTGCCTCGGTTGAAGATAGAGCAACGACAACTTGCTTCTTGCTCGACCAACAGATAGGCTCGGAACCAAGACTGAGTGAGTAACTAGATGTGGACTTGCGATCAATGYTATCGCCAGCCCAATCGGAATCAGTAAACCCAATGAGATCCAATGTAGAGTCTGCTGCATAATGAATCCCAAAGGTGATGGTGCCCTATACGTATCGAAGGATACACTTTGCGGCTTTCCAATGAAGCTCATGCGGCTCCTGCATGAACCTGGAAACTGCGCYAACTGCATATGAGAGGTCTGGTCTGGAGTGTGTGAGATACAACAAGCTCCCCACTAACTGTCTGTATAGTGTGTTGTCAACCAGTGGAGTCTCCCCGCCATCCTCAAGTTTGACTCCTGATAGGAAAGGAGTAAGAGAAAACTTGCAGTCTGTCATGTGAAATCTTTCAAGAAGATCTCGTGCATACTTGGCTTGAGATAGTTTGATACCTGATGCATCCTGACTGATATCAAGTCCAAGGAAGAAGTGTAGCAGATCCATGTCTGTCATCAAAAACCCGTCATGGAGAATCCTCTTGACTGCAGCAATCGCTGAAGTCGAGCAACCAGTGATCAACAAATCATCGACATACAAAACTAAAAGTAGAAGTGAATCAGTCGTCCTGAGCATGTATACATTCGGGTCTGATTTACAATGTACAAAGTTTCGTGACAACAGGTAGGAGTCCATCTTGGCATACCATGCCCTCAGAGTCAGTTTGAGGCCATAAAGTGACTTCTTCAGTCGACAGACCAAAGATGAGTCTTGCATAAATCCCTGGGGTTGCTCCATGTAGATCTCCTCAGAGAGATCACCATGAAAAAATGCATTCTTCACGTCCATCTGATGGACTTCCCATCCCTTGGATGTCGTAATGGCAAGTGCCAATCGTATGGAATCCATCTTCGCTACTGGAGCAAAAGTCTCATCATAGTCAATACCATGAACCTGCTGAAAGCCTTTGGTGACAAGCCTGGCTTTGTATCTGCTGATCTGTCCATCCACTGCGCTCTTGGTCTTGTAGACCCATCTGCATCTGACAAGTTTCCTTCCAGAAGGAAGGGAAACCATATCCCAAGTCCGGTTCTCAAGGAGGGAGTTGTACTCCTCTTGCATGGCGGATTCCCAAAAGGGATTTCCAGTAGCCTTGCCATAAGACTGTGGATCTGAAGACTGAACTAAGAAAAGATGCCTCGAAGGCAATGGTTCAGTGGCAGTGAGTGCAACAGGAGGCTCCTCAAAATCATATCGAGTCCTCCTAGTATCGGTTGGGTCATCGACGAGATCCCCTGCATTCTGAAGAGTAGTCTGTGCCCACTTGGGCCTCTGCTCTGGCTCTACAACTGCATCTGGATGCTCTGACTCTACATCCGACTGTACTGACTCTGAATCTGACTCTGATTCATTTGAGTCCTCTGAATCATAACTTTCGTCTGAATAAGAGTCGGCATGTGCATGCTCATCATCTCGAACATGTGGAAGAATGAAGGTGTTTGCATGCGGCTGCTGAGGTGCATGCGAGACACTTTCCTCGAATTGGACACTACGCTCAATGATGAGTCGGTCTGAGGAAAGATAATAAGTTGATATCCCTTCACACCGTTGGGGTATCCAACAAAAATGCACTCAGTGCTCTGTGGATCAAGTGCCTTCCTCTTTTCAGAGGGAATCCTGGCCCATGCACGTGAACCAAAAATACGAAAGTGAGTCACTTTCGGTTTGAGGCCGCTCCAAGCCTCGCAGGGGGTCTTATCCTTGACATATCTATGAGATCTATTTTGGATGTATGTTGCACAGTTAAGTGCTTCGGACCATAGTCTCTGTGGTAGTGACTTTGCATGCAACATGCAAGATGCCATCTCCTTTAGAAATCGGTTTTTCTGCTCAGCAACTCTGTTTTGCTACGGAGTGTAGGGAATTGTATGCTGCAATTGAATCCCTGCCTCATGGCAAAGATTGTGGATCTCATGATTCACATACTCTCCCCCGTTATTAGTTCGAAGGACTTTGATCTTCTTTACGGACTGTGTCTCAACCAAAGATTTGAAATCTTTGAGGTGTTGAAAGACCTCGGATTTTTGCCTGAGAAAGTAGATCCATGTAAAACGTGAGAAATCATCAACAAAAATGAGAATAAGCCTCGCTTTGCTGATCGATGGATGCGAAAAAGGACCCATGAGGTCATTGTGGATCATATCTAAAGGTGCAGAAGCTCGTTGAGACTTTCCCTTGTCGAATTTCTCTTGAGGGTGTTTTTCGAGAACACATCCCTCACATACTCCCTTGGAGAAATGGATGTCTGGTAAACCATCAACTAATCTATGCTTGCTAAGATGTTGCATGTATCTGAAATTCAAATGTCCAAACCTTTCGTGCCATATCCTACTACTTTCATCAGCATGAGTAAGCAGTAAAGTAGAATCAGGTTCAATGAATTCAAAAAATGTATACAATCTAGACTGATGATTGACCTCATCGGTAGAAACCTTGGAGTTGGTTTGCATGTCGTAGATGTCCATGACATTTGGTGTGAATACAACTTTCTTTCCGGTGCTGAAATTTGTCATTTGATATAAAGAGAGAAGGTTGACAGAAATCTTGGGAACATGCAACACATTCTCGAAACTTTCGTTGGTGAGTTCAATCCTTCCTTTGCCGGTGACTTCGACAGAAGAGTTGTCCCCCATCAGAATAGGAGGACCTTTGCATGCATCCAATGAAGAATAGAATGCTTCTGAGGCAGCCATGTCATGTGATGCTCCTGAATCTACGATCCAAGCATCAGGAGAGGAGTTGATGGAAATCAAGGCATGGCTAGAATTGTTTTTCTTGGAATTCAGATCTTCTGGCTTCTTCTTCTTTGCACCCTCGGGGATGCGATCTCCAAGGTTGTTTTGCTGAAGTATCCGAGACATTAGATTTTTTTTTTTTTTCATGCATGCGGATTTTGAATGGAATCCTTTGTGATAGTACGTGCATTTCTCTCCTTTTCTTCCCTTTTATCCTTTGGATCTGGAGGCATCGGTGAAGAGTTTTGTGTACCCTTCCTTCTTCATATGTGCATGAGATTTCCTCTTATCTTTATCTTTAGATTTATGATATTTGTGGCTGCCATCATGCACAGTGAGTGCATGCGCCCTTGGGCCTTTGATTGCGCCCATGTTGATGAGCTTGGTTTGCTCTTGTGTTAAGGATTCTATAAAGTCCTCAAGAGAAGGCATCTTCCAGGTGGCTCCAGAGGCAAATCTGACAATATGGAATGTAGATACGAATACAGAGAATTCAGGACCAAGCTTGGAGAGAATGGTGAGAACCATTTGTTTCTCCTCCTTCGATTTATCAACCCCGCAAGCTTTGAGTTGCGCCAGTAAATCCTTGAATTTTGTAAAGAAATCTTGGATATTCTCGAAGCTTTTTGGATCCAATGTGAGCAGCTCCACCTCCAACATGTGTCCCCTCATCTCATCATGTTTTCCAAAGAGCCCTTCCAAGATGGTCCAGTCTTCATTAGGAGTCTTACAGGAAGATATATGAAAAAAGATATCGGGAGAAATAAGACTGCAAATTGTTCTGAGTGCCCCATCCATGCGATTTAAGTACTTGGATTTTTCTATGGCTGATGTCGGTTCTGTATCTATATTCATGGTTAGCCTATACAACCCTCTGGATCAGATATGTATGGCTATTTTCTCCTTCCATGCAAAATAGTTGTAAGGTGTAAGAATGAATTCTTTTTGGAATTCCATCTTTCCGTTGTCTTCAATCTTTTGTACCTGCAAAATTTTTGGTGTAGCTTTTGCTTAGCAGTCCGTCGACTCTGATACAATGTAAATTTTTTGAACCTGCACAGAATAGATATAGCTAAACAATAATACACACATTTGCAGAGATAATTGGAAAAGGAAGAAGGAGAGAAAGAATGGAAGAATTCTCATTAACTGTTGTGAATAATGAATAATTTACACATGATATACTCTGTATAACTCAATGAGTTCGACTTGAGGTGAACCAAGTCACCATAGTGGTGGTCTAGAGTGATCTGGACACACACCAGTAGTTATGGGAATGAACTTCCACCGATTCTAGTCTCTCAGGCAGTTACGGGAGTGAACTGCCACCTAGTTGAGTTAACTAGTCAACTAGTCTTCAGTTAATTGATTGAACAAAGAGTAGTGAAGAGTTAACTGAAGGAATCAAGGCTAATGTGCCACTCTGGTGATAATACCAAGGCAAGGTCGAATTAGCATGGTGATGATCCCAATGTTGCATGGTGATGATCCCAATGCAACATCTAAACTCACTCAACTAGTCAAACTATTCTCTAGGTGGAATATTCTGAAGGTGGAATATTCTCCCCTAAAATATAGGAGACTGGATAATGACTAATTATGACTAATAAACAAATAAAAACCTTAGGAAAAATAAATCTTAGGTGTGTGTGAGGTAACAAGTAACTCCAACAGGATGTGCCTGTGGCTGAGCACAAAGTGAACGTGTGAAATCCAAAAGTGTTGGGTGCATCGTCATTAGAACATAAATGAAGATGATGTATTAGCCTCCTTTGAGAAAAAGAGTTGATGAGAAACTCCAGATGACTCTCTTGTGTAATGCAGTGGGAAAGAAAATCTGTTGAGTTGACGTTCCTGTGGATGAGCACAGGTGAACGTGATCCTAGTGGCTGAGCACTAGTGAAGAAGTGGTTCTTCTGTGTAATGCAGTGAGACATAGATATGGACATCCCTATGGATGTGCCCCTAGTGGATGAGCACTAGTGGGTGTATAAGATCCCTTTCTATATTGTTCAAGAGTCAGACCTGCATGTAACCCTAATTGTAATGTAAAGGGTATAGGTCGGCCCCACCTTAATTTAACTAATAATAAATGTAAAAGATAATTAATTGGTTAATATTAATTATATTGTGAGCTAGTGAGGTCGGACCTGTTGTGCCAATAGACACTTCTGTTGACAGGTTCGGTTTAGTATAAGTAAAGGTAAATTCCCCATTGAGGAATCATATTTGTCATGTGAGTTTGGAAATTTCAGCAAGTACACCTTCTTGGAAAAAGTGCACACCTCTCTTGGGCGCTAGACTTCTAGGGTTTGAGCACCCTCATGTGTGCTAGGTTTTATTGGTGGTGAAGGTCTTTCTCTTGAAGAATATAGCAAAGGATTTTGACTGGGTTTTCTTCCCTTGTTGAGAAGGGTTTCCCAGGATACTTCTTGTGTTCTTGTGCATGGTGTTTCTTCTTGTGATCTTGGTTGCTGCAACATTATTGTTTATGGTTAAGTTAAATGCTAAAATGGAATAAACTTCATGCTTAACCTTGCTCATAGAAAAATCAACAATTATTTAGGTCTTCTTCAAATTCAAAAATCTCATACCTTCCCAAGGTTAGTAGTTGAAACCATAGGGTTACAACCACTAAACATACTTCCAACCAGTTGAGACATTGAGGTCTAGGAAAGATAAATGTAAATTAGAAAGAATTAAAACAAAACTAGGAAAGAACCATTGAATGGTCTTTCCCTAGTATGGTTGCCAAAAATATGTTGATGTCAAGGGACTAAAGAGTCTCTAACACCAACATCTCGACCTCCCGTGGGGCTAGGAGGGTTGAGACGGGAATGTCACCCTAGGTTTAGAGCCCAAATAAAAAAACCCATCGAACTCCAAGCTAAATCTCCTCTAACCTAAAGTCCAAGCATGAATCCCTTTGCCTTGTATTTTTCATTTTAAAAATATTTGATTTTTATGCGATTTATAATTTTTATGCTCTTGTGTATGAGTTTATAAATTTTAAATAACGAGATTAAATCTTAAAAGAATTTAAACAACTAAAGAAAATGCATACAAAGAAGATTAAAATTGATAAAGTTTTTTAATGTATTTATTTTGGTAAGAAAGTAACTAAAGCAAAACTAATGAAAAGTTAAAGAGAGTTAGTGCTAAAGGGGTTACTTAAAAGAAGAGTTCATTAAGCAAGAGAATAATTTAATGACTACCAAAATAAATCATAGAAACTCTGTAGTGATGATTTGATATTTTTATTTTTCGTTAAGTTAAAATGTAATGATTAAAAACTATAAAATAAAATAAACAAAATTTGTACCTATCGATAGTAACTAATAAAAATGAAAGGAACTTATATATACAATATTACAAAAAGTAAGTAATCCATTAGTTTGTCTTACTTTATTTTCTTCTTAAAATTTTAAGTGTTGAATTAAGAAAAGATGAAGAAAGCTGAGATTTTAAAAGAAAACAAATAAAGGAAGAGTTGCAGAGGCTTTGATCTTTAATTTAAAATAAACCTCTGTGTAGACTTCGGCCAGGTATTTAGCCTTTAGCCATTCTAGAAAAATGTTACAATAGAAAGACTAAGAGCGAGAAAGCTGATCCAAAATGGAATGGAGTGATGGTGGTGATAACACAAGGTGAGAACCTTATGAGAACCAACAAAGCTCATCCTCGCCTCATTTGTTCGCTGCTTCGCAAGGCTCCCTCTCAAAGTTTTTCCTCCCCTGGTGGGCTGTACGTTGCTTGTTTTATAGTGGTTGATGGGCGGTTTAAGTAGTCATGGACGTTTCAAAATGAGCAAACTGAAGTAACCCATTTTAGATTTTCTTCAAAATAAAAAATATTTTAAGAACTTGATTGAGAAATCTCGTTATCTGTCTTTAAGATATCAAGAAGTTTTGGTCGTTACTGATGAGCTGGAGGATATCTGGCATTTGCAATTCAATCCATATATCCTTGTTATTGGCAACAATCTGGTCGTTGTTCTGTATATATACTTCTTAGGATAGACTCAATTCTACTGTGTGTGCATATAAGATATTAAGAGATGGAAAAGCGTCTTGTGGGGTGGTGACTGTAGATACATTTTAAGCCCATGTAAAATTGACTCTGCAGATGTGCACTATTTTTTTAAAGCATAAAATTTGTTTGGTCCTGGCGCAATTGATGTATGCGTAAGACTCACCGATGAAGCTTTAACCTAGAAAAGAATCATTCGTTGAAGCTGGAGAACTGATGCATGGAACATGTACCCTTCCATGTCTCCTCTATACATTCAATGCTAGACATAATTAACTTGAAGTCAGTAATCAACTAAAAATCACTTCTTCTCATACAGAAGCAAGCCCCAAACACCATCCTCAACCTGAGCAACACTGGTACGAGCCTCCAATCACCATTTCAACCGTCCATATGATCAGGGTATCCTTTTTGTGTTAGAAGCTTTAATAGCTTGCTCAGATTTCTAATGCCTTGAAAGGCATGAACAACCATAAAGTATTGATTACAGATTATGGCATCTACAACTATATTCCTTCAATAGTTTGATTGATAACAACGGTGATTTATATATGCACCAACGAGTCAAAACGATGAGATGAACCAGAATGTCAATGTTATATCCCGCCAATACCAGTATAAGCTATCGAGCTTGGTGTCATTTAGATTCTGCGTTGTCCAGTATTTTTCGAGTTTGTACCGACAATTGTGCCTATATATTCTTTGGCTTCTCCTTAAAGATTTTCCCAAATATTTCATATCCTCTGTTCAAGTATGTTAGACAGGAATAGGAGAACCCAGGTTTTGCTTATAATATGCAATTCCCATCTTAAGACCATTTTAAGCAAAAAGATCAATTCCCATCTTAAGACCATTTTAAGCAAAAAGATCAATTCCCTAAAACTTCTCTGGGTCATTTGTGCGTAATTTGCGATCTATGCACTTGATTGCCTCCATGTCCTCCTTTGAAAGCTCAAAATTAAAAAAAAAAACATGAATGTTCTCCTTCAATCGTTCTACTTTGCTGGACTTGGGGATTACAATTAAATTCCTTTGAATGCCCCACCGCAGTGCAATTTGTGTTGCAGTCTTCTTGTATTTCTTGGCTAAATTCTGAAGACATGGATCTTCCAAACAAGACACATAACCAAACCATTCTATATTGGCTGCAACACCTCCAAGGGGTGTATGGGCGGTGACTACAATTTTTTGCTTCTAACAGAAATTCACTAGTGACTCTTTCTGGAAGTAGGGATGTGTCTCAATCTGATTGACAACACGCTTTATTTTTGAGTAATCCAGGGAGTCTCGAGATAAAAAAATGTCATAATTGTTGATCCCAATGCTTCAGACCAAGCCTGCAGAAACCAAAAATGTCATAATTGTTGATCCCAATGCTTCGGACCAAGCCTGCAGAAACCAAATTCTTCATGGCATGCCATGTCCCCTCCAATGAGACTGTGGTGTATATGTCCAAAAAACCATCTTCATATATGGCGCTATCAGTTGTTACAACCCCTGTATGTCGTGTGGCTATGGGAAAATGAACCAAGTATAGATCCAAATATTCCAACTGCAGATTCTTTAAACTGTCCTTGCACGCCTCCAGAACATGTGCATGGTCTGAATTCCATAGCTTGGTAGTAATAAAAATATCCTCTCGTTTCACCAAGCCTTGCTGAAAGGCCTTGACCAACTTATTTTTCATTCCTTAGACCACATCTCGATGCTACCTCCGAATTGAGTGGTCATCATAATGAATGAATCCAATTTTATAACATACCATGATAATATATAAAAAATTTCAACCATGTCCTATATCATCAATGCCATAGGTAATGAATCCTCAATTAACCTCTTGCCACCTGTATTCATATCGTATGGACTCTAAATGAGTCGATCCAAACCATTAACAAATGTAACCTTAATGGTAAGGTTATTTCTTTATTATGGAGAGGGAACGTATGTAATGGCTTCAATGAAGTGGGATTTTAATAATATAACCAACCCTTTTGATGGAGTAGTATGAGCATGGAAAACATGAGAATATACTCTTCTTTTGATTTGGCATGTGAAAATTTTAAAGCCATAACTCTAAAATATCATTATTATACCTGTCGATAGGCATGGTATATAGTGTTGAGTTAGGTTTGACTTTCTATTAGTTCATGGTTGACCATAAAATACACACCCCTTTATCGAAAGTTTTAAAAAATAATGATTAATTTTAAATTTTAAATCTCATTTATCTGATATTTTATTGGCCAAAAACTTTGAAGTCTTATTGCTGCCTTCACTTCCTCCAATGTTATTGTAATAAATATTTCTTCCATCTAGTTATTTCATGTCTATTCCTTCTCTCCCTATCTCCTTAAACAATACTTTCATTATTATATTCGACAGGTATATGTTACCTAGTAGCCTTGTTTAAATAATGAAGAGGGTTATGGAAAGTAATTTGAAAAAAGGGATACTTCTATATGATATAAACATTTAGGTAATTGGTTCAATTTCTCTTTTTACTTAAAAGTTCCTGTTTGATAGAAGGCCATAGGATAGTACATGGTGATGAGTAAGGTAATGTATATGAGGATATGGGTCACATATGTGTCGAAAATGTATAGTGTTAGTGGTTGATGACGATTTTGGTCAACAATATTTAGCCGACAAAGTGTTGCCGGGCTCCCTCTCAAAGCGCACTACTTGCACAAGGTTTCAATTATTCTCGTTGGAGTTAATGCAATGTAATTGGAACTTGACTTATTGTTAAGTGAAACCCTTTTCTCACTCTTCACATTTCAAAATACATATCAACCGTGCTCCTGTTGTTTTCCTCATAATTCACCCTCAAAATTCATGCCTCTGACATCACCTTATAATTTTATGTTTTATGAATTTGAGGTTACTCCATGCCCAACCAAATTTTCAAAAGTACATCATTATTTTATATTAAGTCTATGATGTCTCACTTTCCAAGTATACCTCACCATCCACTCTCCATCTCCTAACCAAAATATTATACCTTCCTTGTGAGGTATTTCCCAACATCATAGAACATTATTGAGGCTTCCTAATACATATGTTTTTATTATTATTTTGAGATCTAAATCCTGTTTATTAGTTACTGAAACACTAATGACTAATGGTTACCAGCCTCGGTCAAATAATTTTTTCTTGAATTTCACACATTTGTTACAAGCATTAGGCAGTTATCCAAAGCCACCAATGCAATGTGAAACCTCTTAAATGATGTCGAGCAGCAATAGTCCTAAAGGTTGTTATCTTTTAGGAGAGCATGTGGTTTATGATCTCAATGACTGGATTCCAGTAGAAGTCCATTATGAATTGGTAGTTTTTCCAAGCGCGTTCTTCGAGAATCAAGATATATCTTTAAAGGTTGGAAGTCAAATCTCAACAAATAAACAATATATTGGTTACTGCATTCAATCAGGGACAATTTATGTATATAACAAGCAGACAAAGAAACAATGCCTTCCTCAAGGCCATCATCAAAGAGAAACTGATATGTCATTTTGTGGCGATCGAGATGGCCTTTTAGAAAGTGCAAGTTCTGATGGTTATTTCTTCATTTGGAGCATCATAGAAACATCTGGCAAAGAAGACAATGAAATAATCAGAGGGAAAATATCTTTTTCAATCCAAGTCCTTGGTGAATGGGAATTGGTTCATCCACTTGTTTGCTAGCTTAATCAGGAATTAGTTGTTGGCATTGAAAAATATGTGTTAACCTTAACTTCAGAGGAATTTAAGAATTTTTTTTATCTTTTGGTTTCACAGTCAACAATCCTATCCGATGCCATGTGAGAAATCTATTCAGAGGCATCAAATTTGTTGGTTTGCATGATCTTGAAGTGACAAATTTAACGATCATATCAAGGTGCCCCACTTTGATCGCCTCTGCTTCTAGGGATGGCACGGTGAGAATTTGGAGGGACACCAATTAAATATGACATATTGATTACAGTAAACAGTTCTCAGAATCAGTCGGTAGAGGATTTGGGATTGTTGGAAATATGTGCTAGTGGGGAGGCAACTGGAATTCAAAAGAGAGATATGTCTTCTGCGCCAAGGATACATCAGATGAATAACAGTGGCAACATTGAATACGAGCCTGGAACGAATTTCAACCACGATGAATGGCACATACGTAACCACTGATCAACTTAAGGGAAATGCATGGAGTTGGAACTTCTGATTTAGCATCGAAAAATCGAAATGGCCCAAATCTAAATGCTATTTTGCGTTCATATGTAATCGGTGATACTGTTATACCTGAATCAAAGACATGTTGTCCATGTGGAAGCTCAATGGATAGTGACACAATGATTCAATGTGATGAAAAAAAATGTAGTGTTTGGCAACATGTAAGATGCATGATTGTTCCAGAGAAGCCCGTTGAAAGTGTTCAACTAGAGATTCCCCTTCAATTTTACTGTGATATCTGTTGCAACAATCATGGGGATCTGTTTTGCGTAACTTTGGCACAGCCTTTACTCCCAACAAAGATGATCGCTACAACCGTGACTGTAGATGGAGAAAATCACAAACCCTTCACAGACTGTGGAGGACAAATTTGAATTAAGGAGGACATATAGAGATCTATTGCATAAACAGGGCTATGATCTTCAGGTGTGGTGCATTCTTCTTAATGACAAGTTCCATTTAGGATGCATTCGCCACAACATGTGTAATATACCAGATATAAAATGTATGCAGGACAGAAATAAAATGCTAGAATGGTAGAATAACAACAATATAACCATAACATTCACCACAATAGAACTGAAATGATAAGAGAATAATAACAGAAAGAACACTTTGAATCTGCAAGCAATGTTCACAGGCCTCTTCGAGGGGGCAACCTCCAGTTGAGCAGAGCTCTATTACAATAATATCCAAGTTAGGGTTCTCATACCCTCGACTCCTATTTATACTAAAAAGAAGCATCTAGAGGAAGATCATTCTAGAAGCGGAAGCTTCTATTAAGTCTTCTTACATCCGCCTTATTCTATTTTATTGAAAGGCCTTATTAAGATTGACCTTTATTACATCCAAATATATTGTTCTACCTATGTGTAGGTTAGGACCCTAACATGTCCGCCCCCTTAAAAATAGCCTTGTCCTCAAGGCTTGAGATGAGAAAATTGTTGTAGAATGGTAGCTGGTTCCCAAGTGGCATCTGCTGGAGTTGTATCTTTCCACTAGACTAGCACTTCCTTGATGGTTCTCTGATGTAGGCAACGCTCATGCTGGTCCAAAACTGCCTCTGGCTGTAGCCAAATGGATCATTTTTCAACTAATTCTGGAAGGTTGGTTTGAATTTGGCACTTAGCTCCAATCACCTTCTTTAAGCAGGAAACATGAAAAACATGATGTAGCTTTGAATGGATGGGCAAAGCTAACTGATAGGCTACTTGTCCCACACGCTTGAGAACGATATAAGGACCATAAAATTTGGGCACTAGCTTCTGACAATGCTTGGCCTTGAGGGAAGTTTGCTTGTAAGGTTGCAGTCGAAGAAACACCTGATCCCCTTATGCAAATTGACGTTCAGAGCGACCTTGATCTGCTTGTTGCTTCATACAATTCTGTGCCATGACCAAATTCTCTTTGAGTGTACAGAGAATAGCCTCTCGAGCTGTAAGTGTTAGGTCAACCGCCTGGACCTTCGAGGCACTTGGTAAGTATGAGAGAGCTGAAGGTGGCTTATGTCCATATACTGCTTCAAAAGGAGTCATGCGTGTCGCTGTATGGTATGAAGTGTTGTACCACCATTCAGCTAAGGGTAACCATTGAGGCCATTGATTTTTCTTTTCCGAGGCAAAACATCTCAAATATGTTTCCAAACACTTGTTGACCACTTTTGTTTGGCCATCAGTTTGCGGATGATAAGTTGTGCTTAGATGCAATTCAATGCCTTGTATATTGAATAGTTCTTGCCAAAAATTGCTTGTGAAAGTTGGGTCGCGATCAGAAACAATAGAGTGCGACATACCATGAAGCTTGAAGACCCAATCCATGAAAATTTGAGCCACCGTGGATGTTGTAAACGGGTGTTGAAGGGTGCAGAAATGAGCATACTTGGAAAGGCGATCAACAACCACCATGATGACTGATTTATTTCTCGATTTGGGTAAGCCAGTAATAAAATCCATAGAGATATCCTTCCAAATAGCAGGTGGAATCGGGAGCAGTTGTAGTGTGCTCGAAGATTTGACTGTTTCTCCCTTGTTGCGTTGACATACATCACATTCAGCGACAAAATTACGAATGTCTTGTTTCATACCATCCCATAAAAAGGAACGTTTGACCCTGTCATAGGTTTTGGTGAACTCGGAGTGCTCTGCGGTGGGTGTAGCATGAAGCTCAGAAAGTACCGTGGATTTAAGCTTTGATTGTTTATTTAAATACAAACGACCTTTGTATTGAAGTTCGTCATGGAGCCAAGATTACCCTGGGGAAGTTGGAGCACTAGACTGCAATTGTTGGATCAACTACGAACTTTTGGGATCTTGTAGCCATTCCAGGCGAACGTCTTGGAGCCAATCTGGGACAATGAATGAAAGAGAAAAAAGGGATCCTTCATCTTCATATTTGTGGGAAAGTGCATCCGCAACCACATTGTCTTTTCCTTTCTTGTAAATGATCTCATAATCATATCCAAAGAGCTTAGTCACCCATTTTTGTTGTTCTAGGGTGGAAATGCATTGTTCCAGAAAATACTTGAGGCTTTGATGGTCTGTCTTAATTTGGAAATGTTGCCCCAATAGATAAGGGCGCCATAGATCAACGACATGCAGCATAGCCAACATTTCATTTTCATAGATGGATTTGCCCAGATTTCTTTCAGATAGTTGCTTGCTGGTAAAGGCCAAAGGTCGACCCTCTTGCATAAGGACATCNGAGGCATCACATTCCAACACAAAGGTCTTTGTGAAATTAGGAAGGGCGAGGACTGGAGTGGTGCACATGGCCATCTTCAAGGTTTGAAAAGTTTGGGCAGCAACTGGAGTCCAAGTGAAAGAGTTATTTTTTAGGAGAGCAGTGAGAGGTGCTGCAATCTTCCCATTATTCTTAACAAACTTGCGATAATACCCTATTAAGCCCAAAAATCCACGCAAGCTCTTAAGAGTCTTTGGGTGAGGCCAATCTTGCATAGCTTCAATATTTTTAGGATCCACCCTGACGCCATCCTTGTCAACCAGATGACCCAATTATTCTACTTCTGAGGTGTCAAAAGAACATTTAGACTGTTTCAGGAAAAGTTGGTGCTGAGAGAGTAGATGGAGAACTTGATCCACATGAGAAAGATGGTCTGTCTAGGTTTTGCTATAGATGAGGATATCATCAAAGAAAACTAAGACAAAATGGCGGAGAAAAGGATGGAAGACATGATTCATGAGGCTTTGGAAGGTGGAGGGGGCATTACATAAGCCAAAGGGCATGAACAAAAACTCATAGTGGCCCTCATGAGTTCTAAAGGAAGTCTTGGGAATGTCTGCCTCTTTCATACGTATCTGGTGGCAGCCCGAACAAAGATCCAGTTTAGTGAAGAATTGGGCGCCACTCAATTCATCTAGGAGGTCATCAATGACAGGAATGTGGAATTTTTCTTTGATGGTAAGTTTGTTGAGGGCATGGAAGTCAGGGCACATTCGCCAAGAACCTTCTTTCTTTAGGACCATGACAACATGAGAAGAGTAGGGGCTCGTACTAGGGCAGATAATGCCTGCATTAAGGAGTTCCTAAACCATTTTCTTAATTTCATTTTTTTGGGAGAAGGGGTGACGATATAGATGGATATTGGGAGGAAGGCTTCCGAGTACAAGGGGAATGGAATGATCATGAACACCATGGGAAGGAGGGAGTCCTTGGGGAGTGGAAAAGACCAATTGATGTTTAGAAATCATGGGTTGGAGGTCTTGTGGGACCAAGGGTGTCTATGTTGCTTATATGGCATGGAGTTGGGTGATAACACCTGAATGACCTTTTTTGAGCAGCTTTTCCATGCGATGGAAACTAATGATCTCAGGTGAGCTGATGATGATGCCTTGGAACTTATATTGGTGGCCCTCCTGGTCGAATTACATGCTTAAGTCTTTAAAATCCATGAGAATGAGACCCAAAGTCCTTAGCCAGTTTGCACCCAACACAATGTCACCACCTCCCATGTCGATAGCAAACATATGGGATTTCAGGTGGCAGTCGCCAATTTGGAGACACACATTTTCACAATGCCCTCCACATTTCATGGAACCACCATTAGCAATCATGATTTGGAAATTATTGACAGCATGGATGTAGCAATGAGTTTCTTGGGCAATGCGACGATGAATAAAATTATGGGTGCTGCCACTATCAACTAGAATAATGACCTTTCGATGCTTGATGTAACCGATTAGCTTGAGGGTTTTGGGAGCGGAGAAGCCAATGAGAGCATTGAGGGAAATGATCGATTCTACTTCGAGAGGGTACGAGGGAGGGGTTATATCAGTGGATTCAGGTGACTTAGACACAAGGGGAGTTTCTACATTCTCTTCCGAAATATCCTCGGAGATGGCCATAAAAATCTTTTGTTCTTTACACTTGTGGCCCGAGAAATATTTGTCATCATAGTTATAACAAAGGCCTTTGAGTTGGCGTTCAACCATTTAAGCCCTGGTCAATTTTTGGATCTTTAGTGGAGTAGAGGGAGTAGTGGGATTTACTGGTTTAGGGCGAGGAATAAAGGAGGGTCTTCCATTTTGAGAAGATACAACTTGTTGTGCTTCTTTAGCTCTTTTAGTAGCCTCCACCCAACTCTGAGGCCGAGCCATGAGGACATGGGTCCGAATCTCATCCTTGCGGCCGCTGATAAAACACTCTCAAAAAAAGGCATCAGACATGCCGTCTGTTCTAAAAGCCAGGCGCTCAAATGCAGCTATAAAGTCTTCCACTGTTCCTAATTGTTTCAACTTTGTCAAACGACCCAAATGGTTGGTGTCAATGCCAAAGCATTCATAAAGCTCTGCCACAAAGTGTGTCCAAGAAATATACCCTTGACGAGAGGTTTTTCTCCATTGCCACCATTGCCACCGTTCTTGATCTAGATGGAGAACACCATACCGGAGTTTGGCCAAGTCATCTGTAATGACGTATAAAGAGAAATAATGTTCCATTTGGGTTACCCAACCAGTGGGGTCTGAGCCATCAAATTTGGTCACATCTACCCGCGACAGGCGTAGGTCACGTTGAAAGTGATGGTTCTAAGAGTTATTGGAATGAGAGGAATGGTCACCTTCAGGATGTGGAGGTGAGGAAGATGAAGGGTTATTTGTAGGGATATGCAGTTTGGTGCAGAGTGTTGAAAAGGCTGATTCAAGTTGGGTGGTGTCTTGTTTGATTTCCTCCATTGAGGATTGCATGGTGGTATTTATGGTTGCAACATTGGCACTGAGTTGTTTCACTTCTTGTTGGGTTTCGATGAGACCAGATTGCAAGGTGTCGAAGCAAGCTTCCAAGTCTTGGCTACGGGTATGGGCCATGAGGATGGGGGAACTGAAAATGAGCGGGTGGGGTAATTTTTTTTTCTAAAAATGATATGGATGAAGGTGATAAGGGTGAAGAGATGAATCCAATGGAATAGGTCTCAAATAATGGTGAAAATTTTTCCAGAATTTTTTATTTATTTTTATTTATTACACCTGCAGAGTTATACTCTGGTCTGAAGAATACTGCAGAGAGAAAATGCCCAAACGCTTAACTAGAAATAAATGTGTATTTACTTGGCAACCCGAACACAGTTGCGCGACAATAGATCTTGTCTGTTTTAATTTGTTTATGTTTTTGTCCCCAAGGGTTCTACAGACAAGGGTTTTCCCTGTGCTATAGCTCTCTAATATATGTGCGGGGTCCAACAGTAGTACTCGGCCCAATATCTTAGGGCACTAACTAAGGAGGATAGATTGTACCCTTAGCCGTACTACCCGACTACCCAGGTATTAGAGAGTATGTTCCCGAGTGCTGTTCTCGGTGACACTATAGCAATCAGGCGGCCGATTAGTTTATCTAAAGAAGGCTTCAGGTAATTTAGGCCGATCTGTACACAGGTGTTGTCTGATGCGCTACCACTTGAAGGGGTACCAACAGGAGTTACAAGGGTGACCAACAGATGTGCACTTAAGTGCCAATTGTATTTCTTGCGTGTATGAATCCCTCAACCGCGGGTTTATGCGCGTAATGACAGATCTCTGTGGATTAAAGACGTCGGAATACGTCTCTACCCTAGAAAAAAGAATTAACTCACAGTTTCTGCCAAGGAAAGTGCTCTGATACCACTTGTAATATACTAGATATAAAATGTATGCAGAACAGAAATAAAATGCTAGAATCGCAGAATAACACTAATATAACCAGAACATTCACCACAATAGAACTGAAATGATAAGAGAATAATAACAGAAATAACACTTTGAATCTGAAAGCAATGTTCACGGGCCTCTTCAAGGGGGCAACCTCCAGTTGAGCATATCTCTATTACAATAATATCCAAGTTAGGGTTCTCATATCCTCGACTCCTATTTATACTAAAAAGAAGCATCTAGAGGAAGATCCTTCTAGAAGCGGAAGCTTCTATTAGGTCTTCTTACATTCGCCTTATTCTATTTTATTGAAAGGCCTTATTAATATTGACCTTTATTACATCCAAATATATTGTTTTACCTATGTGCAGGTTAGGACCCTAACAACATGCAGATCTTCGTGTGAATGGAATTGCAGTTCGTGTGACAAACAAACCATCTCCTCAATTACATGGAACCTGTTATCGCTCAGTTTGTATTTGAGGTTACAAGGCTATAGGATAAGGGTCAAACTGGCGTAACAGGGACCTACCCCACCCAATGTCACCACAATGGGGAGGTCCTTTCTATTTAGGGTGGCTAAGCCTAAGGGAGACGTCCCTGGCAATCCGGGGTTTTGAAAGGAAAAGGCTCAAAGGCTTAAGGCTAGTTTCCCCTTCATAGATTACCGCCAAGAAGATAGTCAATTGAAGAATGACCACAGAGAAGGCACCTGCTTGCGAGACAAGACAACAATGAAACTAATACGTGCGATAATGGTTAGTACTTCATAGATCAATGACTATCAAAGTTTTAATGTATATGAGCATTATATAGTAGTAAATATTGATGAAGTCAATGTTTGCAATAATAACAATGGCATATAATATTACTTGTCAATGAACACTGGAATAATATAGCATCTAATGAAAATAATCAATCTTTGAATTAATCAATGCATTAAATATCATTAATTGCTCATATATAAGAAGTTGTTGTGTTAGGTATGTTAGAGATGACGTCAGCTTCTTCTAGGGTTAGTATGATAGACAAGAAGGTCAACGTTTTGCAATTTAGCCAATGAAAATCACCAATATATCAATGTCTATCACTGGATGACCAAGCCACAGTATTTTCTATCAACTAATAGCTTAATAAAGGCACGACGTCATCATTTTCTGCTATGTTAGAAGACGTTAGGGTTAGTTAGGGTTTCAAATTTGAGAGTTTTGAAAGATTGTTTTTGCACAACAAGCTCAACGTTGGAGAGAAAAACCAGTGCCTTAGGGTATTATGGAGTCAAAAGTAAGGGCAAGATATCGGGAGGATCAAAATCTAAAGACTAGAGAGTTAGGTTCTATGGTGCTGCAATGGCAGGGCCCTAGAATCAAAACCCTAAGGGAAGGAGGCTCATTCCAGTGTTGCTTAAGCAAGGCCTCATGCTCCTTCCTCTTTCTTTAAATATTCTTGGCAAAACGGCTAGCTTTAAAACAC
>JASDQU010585728.1:20905-49082 GCA_032191745.1 Picea mariana | reverse complement strand
TATATATATATATTCAAAAGAACATAATGCACTATGGTTACGATGTATATATATTTCTTTCATTTTAGTTTTTTTTTAAGATATAAGCTTTTGTTATTTTGTTTAATTTCGTAATTAATTTTGTTTTAACTAAAGAATGTTAAAGTACCATTCTTTTACAATTAATGTTTTATATTTATTTTGTTGGTAGTATTAAATCCACTTTTTTTAATTTAATCACTTAGGAATTAACCTTTTCCAACTTTTGTTAAGTTTTGTTTTTGCTAAACAAATACAAAACAAATGCCTCCTCATTTTTTTTGTTATTTTTATTATTTGCATTTTGTTTAGTAGATTTAGTTTTGTTATTTTAAATGTATAAAACTCCACATAGAAGTAATAAATTATAAAATCGCATAAAAATTAAATATTGTTAAAAAGTAAAATAAAAGGTGAAGGAACCACGCTTGGACTATAGGTTAGAGGATATTTAGCCTAGAGATCACTATGTCTTCTTGTCTAGGGCTTTAAGCCTATGATGATATTCCCGTCTCTTCTCGCCTAGCCCCGTGGGAGGTTGAAAATGTTGGTGTTGGGGACTCTCTAGTTCCTTGATGTCAACATATTTTTGGCAATCATACTGGGGAAGAACTGTTCAATGGTTCTTTCCTAGTTTTGTTTTAATTCTTTCGAATTTACATTTATCTTTCCTAAACATCTTAGTAGTTGTAACCCTGTGGTTTCAGATACTAACCCTGGGAAAGTCATTCACAAGTATGCCTGTTTGAGTTTGAAGAAGTCCTAAACAATTCCCCTTGGTTTGTGCCCATTCCCTTGAATTTCGCTCACCCGGTCAATCCTTTACCTCACAAATTCAAGAATCATTTGCCTCTCTTTCATGGCGATGGAACTGTTACGGTGATTGAACATCTTCGTGCATTTTCAAATGCTTGCACCATTTTCAGAGTAAATGATAATGATAGTGGCATGCTTTTGTTCATGAATTCCCTTCAGGGCGATGCCGCTTCTTTATTTGCCAACCTTCTTGATGGATGCATTTCTACCTGGTTTGAACTTTCTTATTGGTTTACTTCTACCTTTGGGCATTTGGATAATCCTTATGAGCATCTTAAGAGATTTAATCATTTACTTATGAAATATAATGAGATAATTCTTACATTTAACCTTTAGTTTATCAAGTTATACAATTTAATTCCTACTTCTATTTTCCCTACCAATTTGGCTGCTATGTTGCATTACTATGAACTTCTACCTCCTCTTTACCGATGGTGATTAGAAGAAAATAATGTTCAAAACCTAGAGCTAGCCTTAACCACTTGCCTCGATTTCGAAGAGCAAATACGTAGAACAGGCTTATCCTTCAGTGTTTATGATTCACACAGAGACTTGTCTTCTTTAATCCCCGTCATCAAGATTTTACAGGATCACATGTCCTTCCTTGAATCTCAATCCTCGAATCATCCTAAATCTCCTTCTTCCATGGTGGTTTTTCTATCCAAGTATCTTCATGTAGGGTGTTCCACCTCTTGTTGTGTGTGACATGTCCTCTTGTGCCCAACACTCCTCAACATGTGTGCCAAGGTAGTTACTATGCTCCAATGCTTCTCCTCAACATGTGTTTCATGTCCACAACCAACCTCCATGACATGCTCCTTAACACAAGCGTCCTCAAGTCAAGTTTTCCAAACTCCAAGGTGTATGCCACATCGTCCCATGCTTGTAGGTCTAAGTTCCCTCCTCCAAGTTTCTATAGCTCCTCCTAGGTAGGTACCTCTCCCGATCAAGCAACGGATTACACCATTTTCCAATGCTTTAGTGATCATGTCAATTAGGGTAACAACCTCCTAGGTAAGTGTGTTATACTAATACTCTATCCAAGGTCAAGCATACAATCAAATTGAGCCATTTGTATGTCCATAAAGCACATAACCTAGTACTGTCCTAGCTAACTGAAAACTCTTTTAGACTAACCCCAAAATCTAACATTCTATTCTTTACCCTTACTAGATCTAACACCATTAGGCCTCTTATGATTAGGGCCGTAGACCTAGTCTCTTTGAGGGTTTTTCCTTCTTACTCACCATTAGATCCACTCTCTTCAATAAGCCCTTTTTTTGTAGAGTTAAAAATTTGGAGCAATTGATACCCTCTCTTGCTTGGTATGGGGATCAATTCATCAACTCGACATTGTATCCACTTGGTAGGGGACATCATAAACTTTTCAATTCATTATGACATTTTTTCTAACTTGTATCTTCCTTGGGAAACTCCTTACAGTAATAAAAATCATGTTGTCATTCACTAATCATAAATCCAATCCAGAATGGCTCCACAAAAGGCACCTATGTTTAACTTGGTTTATACTAGCTCCCTTGTATAGATCCTTGTCGGTTAGGTTAAAAATTAGATCAAGATGATACATAAAATGATGAGAACATTCCAAGAGATTTCCCTACAAAATTGGCCGCAGGAAAACCCAATATCACATAGTTCTTTGTAGATGGAATCAAAGGTCAGGATCCTTAAGTTCAAAAAGTACTTCAATGTTGAGAAGCTTGAATTCTAGTTATGTAGTCTTTAGGCATATTTCAAGACTTGGCTTGAGATTACTAATGCAAACAAGATCCTAATTGTCAAGGTACATATTAAATAATCTATTCTATATTGATGGTAGAATCATCAGAGTTCGCTGGCTATTGAAGAAAGGTAGATCACCCAATGGGCCAAATTTGAATTTGCTGTGAAGACGAGATTCTATCGTACTGGGTATCATGAGAATTTGTTGGTGCAAAGGCTTCAACTCAAGAAACTTCAAATCAATTAGTGCAACAATAGATCAAACTACTTAGCAAGATTCAATTCAAGTTGGAAACTCCTATTTTGGAGGAGGTACTTAGGATCAAGTTTATTTTTTGGTTTACTTCCTAGTTGTAGGAAACAAATCCTTGTTTTTGAAGTGGATTCTTTGGAAAAAGCATATAAAATAGCCATATTTGTTGAAATCAAACCTAGATATAAGAAAATGTGTAGTTTTAGTTTTGGAGGAGGTACTTAAGACCAAGTTTGTTTTTTGTTTACTTCTAATTTATAGGAAATAAATACTTACATCTGAAGTGGATTCTTTGGAAATACCATATAAAATAGCCATATCCATTGAAATCAAAATCAGATCTAAGAAAAGTTGTAGTTTTAGTTACAACAATACTAGTGTTTTTTCCTCACAACCTTCCACCACCATGAATCGTCCAACCCTAATAAATATTGGAACAGTTCAAGAAAACCCTCTTTAACCGCAAGTAAAATAAAGTACTAGAATTATGATAAAAAATATTGTTATTCCTCAAAAAAATCCAAATCTCTTTAGGCCAAGAAAGAGTCTAAGGCTTTCCTCACAATGTATTAGAAGATGCAGATCTCTTTAGGCCGAGAAAGAGTCTAAGGATTTCCTCACAAAGCAACAACTTGTATTATAATATGTAGATATTTTTGTTGACAATCTAGTAGCTCCCGATATGCATCTTATATTGAGGATTACAGACTATTTATCAAGTTAGAAGGAATCACTCCTCACCCAAACTTGCTAGTTAAATGATCACATTTATATTTAATAAAGACAATACCGAGTATCTCAAAAGGTAGTTTTAGGTCTACATCTTCCTACAATAACCCATTTTTCTTCGTATCATTTGGCTTTGGGTCAGTGATATTGGGAATACAACCTCGTTAACAAGGTGATGTGTAGTAAATTTTTCCATTGGACCCATTAAATATATATTGCAATGTGACATCACACAACTTAAATGTTTTGAATTAATCCTGGGGTGTCCTTAATAGTATGAGCAACATGCCATTTATGATAGGAGAAAAAACACTAACAAAATTTAAAAATACGGTAAAGTATAAAACTCACCCTCTAGAAATCAAACAACAAAATAGGTTAATAAGTATTTCAGATTTAGTGTGGTCCAGTCGGAAAAAGAGGACGACATTGACAAATTTCATCGTTTGGTTATTCAAGTTGTTATTGATGCATATTCAAATGCTTTTCTAGAACCTCAAGGTTTTCCTCCTCTTAGAATTATCCAATGTAGTGTTGGTTTGGTACTTCACTCCCATTTTATTGCATATTGCACCACACCTATAAGTACAAAGGCATAAAAGTAGTTACAAAAAATTCTTGAAGAATCTCATGTGCCAACAAGTTGACTAACCCACGGGGTTAGGAAACATAAAAAATAAAGAAAAAAAGGAACAAGAAGAAAAACCCACCTTTCCCTCCCAAAAATCCTAAACCCAACCTTATAAACAGACACCATTTTTCACCTTGTTACCATTGAAACACTACCCCAGGAGGAAAATTCATAACCTTGGCAGGAGAGACTAAAGGCACTACATAAAAGCTACCCACTGTTAGCTCGATAGCTTTTCCCCATGTTTCCTCCTCAAGGGAAAAAACTTCTAGACTACCCTCTCAGGGATACAWTGATGTTTCTTGGATGATCTCTCCTACTCATATCCGCAAGTTCCATCCTAATATTCCAGTATTTCCAGCCTAACATCATCCATGAGCTCCTTCAGATAGCTCTAACATGGTATATTCGATYGTATTCTTTAGACCTTAGTTGTTATGTGCTTGCACAGATAGTACTTTATGCTTCATCTTTTCAGTTGATGTGTTATGATTTCATGTATGGGTTTCTTATTTAGAAGTGGTGTGATGGTTTCTAACTTTGTCATGAAAGTAATAAACAYTGGTTGTATCTTATAACACTTCTTAATGATAATAATTTTATTATTTTGTCTTGTTTCACCATGGGGGGACATGTTGTTCATAGATAAATGTTTTCTTCACTTAGGACTAATTGAACTATTGGTGATTTGATTGAGCAATATATCCATATCCTAACCACATTTAACACTTTCCATCTTTTCACTTTCAGTACCATCTCATTCATAAAAATACTATCTCTACTTATGTTTGACTTATCAAATGTCATCCAACAAGGTCTATATGAAGAAAAATGTAAGTTAAAGTAAAAAATAAAGCCAAAAAGGCTAGAGCTGAAGAGCAATAATGTTAAAAAAATAAAACATATTGAGGCTAGAGCTATGCCACCTCATTAAAAAGGCCTAACTCCAATGTCCTATGCTAAAAACTCATATCTAAAGAAAAAATGACTAAGAAAATCAAAGAAAATGTAAAAAGGGATAATAAAAAGGTGTCGAGGTGGTAACTTTAAGCAAATCTCCCTCTCAAAGGCTTACAAGAACAAAAACTGAATATTCCTAGCTCAAAAAGGCTAGTTGGACCAATAAAAGACCTCATACATCATTAAAAATGACTTAGAGGATCAAAATATAAATTTTTCCTTCTTTTTCTATCGATTATTCATTAAATTCACATGTCTCTAACCAAATTACTTATGAAATACCTCTTTTCCTAGGCATTGACACATGTAATAGGGGTAAAAGTTCTCCCACCATGGTAAACTTAGGCAATTTATAAAATTAGCCTATGTTAAGTTGTTGTTAGATATTTTACTTGATGTTTGTTTCCTAATAACTAATCTTGAAGCTTGATGCATCATTATAAGTGAGCGCCCCACATTGGAATATGTGCATTGTTCCTCGGGATTTGTGACATTGCCTCGAGATCCATATACCTACATTGAGATCCATATACCTATATTCAATGATATGTACCTATATTGGGATTCGTGTCACTATATTGGGATCTGTGACAACACAGTGGATGGTGACGAGTATGCCACACCTTTACAAAGTTGTCAACATCAACACTTTGCACACTTGTCAGCATATGGAGCATGCATCAGCCACTTGGATGAATATTCTCACACATGTGGGTGGTTAGAAGTGGTTATGAGATGATTCTAGCACTTTTTTTAGGGTGATCAATTTCAGGGGAAATTATCTTTTGACAAAGTGCCTAGAAATCTACCAGATCAATGCCATTAGATGCATAATTTCCATGGTATTTTTGAAATGGGGTTATAATGTAAAATCACGGGGAAAAAATGACCTAGCTATGATGTTGCTAGAATTTTCCATTCAAAAATTGTTGCCGCGCTTTGGACCAACACATGTGAAGACATGGAGGGTGCATTTTCTCTCTCTTAGCCACACGTGTAGGTGGTTGGGGCATCTTGTGGGGAAAACCTATTCTCTTTGACCAGACCACTCACGTGTTTGAGTTAGTTCAGGTGATTATTTAATGATATATTATTTTATTGGCTCAAAATGGTTTTAGACCATGGTATTGAAAGTGCCTCTTGTTTTAGATCATGGTTTTGCTTGAGCATATTGTATTGGCACATGGTATTGTAATAGCACATGGTTTGCTACTCATAGTTTTGTGATGTGCCTTATCTATATAAGGAGAGATTATCTTTCATTTCTTATGGTTGGAATCAAAGTGGAATAACTTCCTACTTCTTGTGTGTTAGTTCTTCATTTTTTTGAGTAATATTCCAGGGTTTTACAAAGAGGTTTTGAATTTACAAGCTTAAGGAGGTAGGATCTATCACAATGAAGGATGATGCAAAGGAGGTATGATTTAATTCTATTTTCTTTCTTCATTGAATTTTAAGTTAGATCTCTATTGTATTAGAAATGAATATCATAGGGTTTAACTTCTTTACAATAGATCTAGTATAGAATTTCTTTTGTGATAATTGGGTTGATTTCATTTGAGTTAACCTCCCTTTAAGCCTTGTAGTTTCATCATCTCTAGATTGATGCTCTTGTAGAAATCGTTTGATGTTGGAGGACTTCAACAAATTCGTTGAAGATTATATTTCCAAGGGTTTCTTAGACTATGCCCAAGGGTAGAAATTAGTTTTCTTTTCTAATCATCTCATTTAAATATTCCATTTTTTATTTTTTGTTTTAAATGCAATCTAGGATTTTATTTTTATATCTTTATATCTAGATTGAAAATTCATTTCCATGTCTTAGGATAATTTCTTTAGATTTAGTATTAGACTTGAATAAAAATTGTAAATTGTTCTCTTTCATGTTAAATCACTAAAACATTTGCATATATCTTGGATCTAGTGGTTTAAAGTTATTTCTTTGATGGATCCAAGTAAAATTAATATATAGACTTAAATATGTCTAAATCAATCTAACTTTTCCATTTGAGTCTATTTAATGTTAATAATTGTGGCATACATCTACTTGAATTGTTTTGCTTAATCCATACTCATATGCACTCAAACAATGATCATAGTGTTGAATGATTTAAGGGTTTAAATGTGTTGCAAGTTCATACTTAATTGGATGAGGGTTTGGTACATTTCACATTCACTTATGATGAACATTATACTTTATTTTTAATCCAAATGTATACATACAATAAATCGATGGTATAAACCTTCAAATGATTTTGCAATTTCTTTATGGAATATTCTAATGTGAGGGTTTATCTTAGATGTTTCAGTGAATTTTTGCTCTCAAAATCAAGTTAATACTTAGAGTGCTTAAATGAGGCTAGAGCTATTCCACCTCATTAAAAAGGCCCAACTCCAAGGTCCTATGCTAAAAACACATATCTAAAGAAAAAAGGACTAAGAAAATCAAAGAAAATGTAAAAATGGATAATAAAAAGGTGTCGAGGTGGTAAATTTAAGAAAATCTCCCTCTCAAAGGCTTACAAGAACAAAAAATGAAGATTCCTAGCTCAAAAAGGCTAGTTGGACCAGTAGAATACCTCATACATCATTAAAAATGACTTTGAGGGTCAAAATATAAAGTTTTCCTTCATTTTTCTATCGATTGTTCATCAAATTCACATGCCTCTAACCAAATTGCTTAATAAATACCTTTTTTCCTAGGCATTGACACATGTAATAGGGGTAAAAGTTGTCCCACCATGGTAAACTTAGGCAATTTATAAAATTAACCTATGTTAATTTGTTGTTAGAGTAAATTACTTGATATTTGTTGCCTAATAACTAGTCTTGAAGCTTGATGCATCATTATAAATGAGCACCCCACCTTGGAATATGTTTACCGTGCCTCGGGATTTGTGACATTGCCTTGAGATCCATATACCTACATTGAGATCCATGTACCTATATTCAACGATATCTACCTATATTAGGTTTTTTGTTACTACATTGGGATTTGTGACAACACAGTGGATGATGACACGTATACTACACCTTTACAAAGGTGTCAGTATCAACATTGTGTACACTTGTCAGCATATGGAGCATGCATAAATATTCTCACACATGTGGGTGGTTAGAGGTGGTTATGAGATGATTCTAGCACTTTTTTTGGGAGATCAATTTAAGGGGAAATTATCTTTTGACAAAGTGACCAAAATTCTATCTAATCAATGCCATTAGATGCATAATTGCTAAAGGTTTTTGAAATGTGATTATAATCGAAAATCACAGGAAAAAATTGACCTAGTTATGATGTTGCTGGAATTTTACACACAAAAATTATTGTTGCACTTTGGAGCAACACGTGTGAACACATGGAGGCTGCATTTTCTCTCTCTTAGCCACACGTGTGGGTTGTTGGGGCACACCTCTTCTCTTTGACTAGTCCACTCATGTGTTTGAGTTAGTTGAGGTGGTTATTTAACGATATATTATTTTATTGGCTCAAAATGGTTTTAGACCATGGTATTGAGAGTGCCTCTTGGTTTAGATCATGGTTTTGATTGAGCATATTGTATTGGCACATGGTATTGTAATAGCACATGGTTTTCTACTCACAGTTTTGTAAGGTGCCTTATCTAAATAAGGAGAGATTCTCTCTCATTTATTATGGTTGGAAATAAATTGGATTAGCTTCCTACTTCTTGTGTGTGAGTTCATTTTTTTGAGTAATATTCTAGGGTTTTACGAAGAGGTTTTGAATTTACAAGATTAAGAAGGTAGGAGCTATCACAACGAAGGATGATGCAAAGGAGGTATGATTTAATTCTATTTTCTTTCTTCATTGAATTTCAAGTTAGATCTCTATTGTATTAGAAATGAATATCCTAGGGTTCATCTTCTTTACAATAGATCTAGTACAGAATTTTGTTTGTAATACTTGGGTTGATTTCATTTGGGTTAACCTCCCTTTAAGCCTTATAGTTGCATCATCTCTAGCTTGATGATCTTGTGGTAATCCTTTGATGTTGGAGGACTTCAACAAATTGGTTGAAGAGGATATTGCCAAGGGTTTCTTAGACTATGCCGAATGGTAGCAATTAGTTTTATTTTCTAACCATCTCATTTAAATCTTCCATTTTTAATTTTTTGTTTTAAATGCAATCTAGGATTTTATTGTTATATCTTTATATCTAGATTGCAAATTCATTTCCAAGTATTAGGATAATTTATTTAGATTTAGTATTAGACTTGAATACAAATTGTAAATTGTTCTCTTTCATGTTAAATCACTAAAAATTTTGCATATCTAGTGGTTTAAAATTATTTATTTGACGGATCTAAGTAAAATTAATAAATAGACTTAACTATGCCTAAAGCAATCTAAATTTTCCATTTGAGTCTATTTAATGTTGGGAATCCATTGATTAAGAACTTAATCCATACTTGAATCACTCATATGCACTCAAACAATGATCATAGTGCTTAATGATTCAAGGGTTTAAATGTGTTGCAAGTTCATACTTCATTGGATGAGGGTTTTGTCCATTTCACATTTACTTATGATGAACATTATACTTGATTTTTAATCCAAATGTATATACACAATAAATCGATGGTATAAACCTTCAAATGACTTGCAATTTGGTGCTTAATGTCTTGTATACTTTACAATTTCTTTCTGGAATATGCTAATGTGAGGGTTTATCTTAGATGTTTCAGTCAATTTGTGCTCTCAAAATCAAGTTAATACTTAAAGTGATTAAACAACTTACTTTGGAGGCTAATGTTTCACTTTTATTGCTGGTATAACATATATTCTTAAGAATTTTCCTCAAACATGATCTAAGCGATTTTATTTTGCTTTGAATAATCATTATTGTTATAATGGTCTATTTAGCCCAATCAATTGTAGCAAATAATGAGTTACTTAGATTAGATTGACTAAGATCGCTAGCAATATTATGAACTCTCTTTAAATGATTAAAGGTAAGTTAAGACATGAAAGTTGTGATATATTTGACAAGACTTTAGTGATATAAAAATGAGATGAATGTGCTTGTGTTGTAAAGTGCGATTATGTTGGAAAATGATAGAAAGAATATGGCATAAAATTGAATGAAGCTTGCTTAACATTTGACATCTTATTTACCATGTTAAAATTTAATCATGTGAATCGATTATACTAGATGAACCGTTTAGATTGATACTATATGAATGTAAGATCCCCAATAAAATCTATGCTAAAATCTTATTTAGTTGGTTGGGGAATTTCGTCAAACATTTGGCATACAAGCTCCCAACTCCCTTGAAATCACTTCAATACTTGATGTCCCAATCAACTAAAATGTAAGGGATGAAGTTTATTTCAAACACATGACATGCAACACCTAAAACCCTTCCCAATGTGTGGTTGTTCTGAATTTGTGTTTGTTATTATGTTTATTTGCAGCTCGTTGGTTGAATTGGTTTGTCAAACACTTTGTGTGCAATGGTTGTAGCATTCATTTAAGTGTATTTTCCGACATATTTTGGCTCAAAGTTCTTCATGTAATATATAAGGAAAACACATGCAATGATAACCAAATCAATGAGAAACTAATAGTTATTAAACACCATAAGATAGTATCTAAAATCCTTACTTTATTTAATATGCACTTGGTTGTCCAACACACAGTAATTTCTAGATCTGAAATGTATTTTCTACAACTGATATATGGATGGAAAATACATACGAAACACAACCAAATAAAGGTAAAGAGTCTCTCAATAGAAACCCTCATAGACATGCAAGTGGAGATATGAGTTATATGTTTCTTCTGGATGTTAAATCGAACTTGTCCAAGATATTTAGTGTGCCTCTCCTAGAGAAAACCCTTCTCACAATTCTCCCTGTTTCACAAATGAATGATTGAAATGGATCTAAACTGAATAGAATGGTGAGGGTGGAATCTTTCACCACCTTGTCCAATTTTGGATCAGGAAAGGTAGAATATTTCACCACTGTGTTGATCTCTAGGGCTTATTTAGTCAAAACCCTCAAGTATCTTGAGCTTTCTAGCCAAGAGGCCAAAGATAAAAAATCAATCAACATAATAGGAGAATATGAGCCGATATATCTTTTTTATACCCCTTTTCACCTTTTCCCTTAAGTGACTTTTAATTCATCTTTAATATTTTCTCATAAAATCACTTTATTAATTTAATGTACCTTTTTACTCCAAAAAGTGATTAATTTACTGCTATGACTTCTCCAGCCACTGAAAGTCACTTTTCTTCATCCTATCCTATATATATTTTCGCCTCGGTTCCAATGAGCTATCACACTAAGGTTTTTCTCCAAGAAACCATTCCTAAATAGCACCTTCAGTGTAATTAATTAAAATATGCCCAATAATAACCCCATTTTACGAGAATCATCGGAATGCAACGGACCCAAGGAAAAGTTGTGTGGAATGGATCCTGATGATGAAATATGATGAATAATGTAAGTGAGACGCCATCAAACTCCTTAAAACTTCCTGAGCTCACTATCACCCCCAATTGGATACTCTTGCAGGAATCCCAAACTATAACATAAGGGAATCCAAAAATGGTGGCATTACAGTCCTCCCTACCCGAATATCGCTTGTCCTCAAGCAATAACTGAATCAAGTTGTCTATGATCCCAGGGTTCCATATCCACCTGAGAGACATGAAGTACTCTCCCCTCAAAGCATGGTCCTTCAAAGTGCTCGCCACGTATGCCCCAAGAATGCTCCTTATGAGTAGAAAGATCATGTGAAGTAGATCCCCAGGCAACCACTCTACTATGATCTCAACTCCATCAACCATTGGACTAGCAATCACTCTAATACTTGGATCCCAAATCAAGATGTGAATTGCAGTTCCCTATAAAGTATAGTCTTATAAGACATCAACACAAAGAGTCTGCTAAGGACCCCCAACCAATGGAGCAAGTAAATACAATATCCATCCCTAAAGAAATATCTCACCTAAACCAGTCTCCAAACTACCACCTCCGATAGTATCCATATCCCCTGAAATCCAAGAAGATGATTTGCCCATGTACCTGATCCTCAACCAAGGATACCTAATCTGCCACATAGAATCCTCACCTCCATTTTCTCTCAAATGCCCCCAACAATGAAAGAAATCAATCATGAGAGTCCTTGAAATTTCCATGCTTTCTAGAAGTGCATCAAACCTTATATCAAATGACTTTGATTGTGCAAGACCACATATCTCCGTGCCTGCTGAATTGTAAACCTCTTACCGAAGTTTATTGATTTCTATGTTTTCCTATCCATGATCACTAAACTCGGCCTCCCAGTCAACCCGCACTGCTTCCTGCAGTGTCCCATACTCTGGAAATATCCATATGATGTCAGCCCTACTATATATATCTAGTACACTAGGGTCTAGATAAGCTAGCATACTCTCCCAACTTGTCACACACCTGCTGCAGCATAATAAATTTTTCGCCTTTTTCTCGAGGGACGGAATCCCCGAAATCCTACGGGGCTTAGCACAAGCTAGATTTTCCCTTTTTCCCACTTCCGTGTGATCGTTGATCATGATCGTAGGCCAAACAACTAGGCGCCTTTTCGCATTTTGTGACTCGGCGGTATAAGTGAGTCGAGTCCTTCGACTCTGCAAACCCCGAAATGCCAAAATGCCAAAGATGCTTCGATCAACAATTAGCCCTTTGGGCTATGCCTTGGTCCATATGACCAATTCTCATAAGACCGCAGTCTTATTCCCTCTTATCAATACGAGAGGCCAACCTCTTGTCAACGGGACTTTCGAATTCCCAATTTCCGATTCCCCAGAATGGCCTTTGTCACATTAGCCCTCCTGGCTAGGCCCTGATCCAGGTGACCATTCCTCATAAGACCTCCGTCCTATCTCTTTGGGGATTTATGAATACGAGAGCCCGACCTCTTGTCAACGGGACTCCCGAATTCCTTATTTGTGAAACTCGATGGACTCTTCCTTTTGGGACTCTCCCGAAATCCTGGATTACAGCCACATGTCCTCCCTCAGCTGGACGGTCCTCATCGTTTCACGATTTCGCGACTTGTGACCCCCAGTGACACAGATCCACTATCAATTCGAATCCTTGGTATCCGAAATACCGATGGACTCTCGATCTTCGCCACATGTCCTCCACGGATGGACGACTCAGATCTATTTCGGGACTTTCATTGTGAAGTTTCTCGACCTCTCGTCATCAGGACTTCCAGAATCCCGAAGTCCAAAATCCCGATACCAACTCCTCTTTCGGGACTTTCACCTCTGTTCACGAGGGCTTAACCCTCATGCATCTCCTGACAGATCCAACAACTGTCGGGTTTTGTAACTAAGATCTGACGGTTCAGATCTGTCCCGCGCTATGCACTCTCCCACTACTCCCTGGACGTGGAAAAACCAACGGTTCAGATACTCCCACGGACCTTGGGGATCTATGGTCCCGATTTCTTCGTTACTCATGAAGATAAAGGAAAAGGGGTTAAGGCATTTAACACCATCATTTCTTCCTCCAATCTAACGGTCGTGAATGACCGCAGATATTCCGACAGGATCTCATCCGTCAATCGATACTTATCCCTATGCTGCCATTTCGGGATTTCAAAAGGATCAATCTTCCTCGTACAGGGTTACTAAGACTTGCGCCTTCAAATCCTTTTCTAGGTTCTTGGTGAGCTTTCCAAGAAGGGTGTCTCTATGGGGAGCTCTATCTAGGGTATTACCTTAGGCGGATAAGGGTATAGATTTCCTGAGAACAGACTTGAAGTTTGAATTAGATCGGTATGCATATAAATAGTGATTTATAAAACATAAACCATACGTGGTCTTTCCATTATAAGCATGCAACCACCATTTCTGGTCAAAACACCACATAGACAGTCTTGTACTCAAACCATTCATAAATTGTACAGACTATGAATATACACATCAGCATATAAACTTCAAGATACAAGATATAAAACATTTATCAGAAATAACACTAGGTGTGATTGCAACTGCTGAGAGGGGTGCTCGTTTCCACCCAACCGTAGGCTCAGCAACTCCCAACGGATTTACCACTAGCCACCCTCGAGCTGAGACCACGTTGCTGTGAGACTGCGTCTCTGTTTTCCAGTGACCGAGAACGAAGGTTACTCTCCTTCTTCTCTGCTATCACTCACTCTGTATTTTTCTAGAGTTCTCCTCCTGTTCTTTCCCTCACGTCTGCCCCTTGATCCCACACTCTTCCTGCCTTTTCTCCTTTCGGCGAGGTTGCGTGTGGCACGATCTTCCTCGTGGTGGTCAGGTCCGAGGAATCTACGGATGGGCGGTTCACCCCCATCCCTCATTACTCATGAGGAGCCCCCTCTCAACAGTCCTACAATATATATATATATATATATATATATATATATTCATGATATTATTCACATTCATTGACCTCTTTCACAAGGTCCATTCACATCACACATTCACATTTTTGAGTTTGCCATAATACTTGGTCAGTATAGTTATTTTTACAGACTGGGGGAAACAAGGTGTTACACAACTCTTCCTTGAAATGAGGGTGGTTAAGGAATCATTCCTAGGAGAATCTCTCTGGTCTGTTGATAAGTTCTAAAATGTCCAAGTTGTCTGACCATAGGTACATCATGTATGGTCCTCAAGATCTCCTCGCTTCCTCTTGTGACCATACATCCTTCCAATTCACCTCATAGTCCTCATCAGAAGCATTTGTCCTACTATGCTCCCCGTCCTCATCCCAATGAGACTCTTAACATATATCAACCTCTAAAATATCCTCTGTCCCATGGCTGAGGATACTCTCCATCACGCCCAAGGCCTCGTCTGATTGTCTCGGGTGAAACTAATAACTAATGATGTATCTCCTATCAGGAGGTCTCTACCTAATAACTCTCTATGTCCCATGCAACTGCATATCTTCCCCTATGTTGTTGTATACAATGAAATTATCGGGGAATGCTAACAGGAATACCCACAACTGTATGTAGGATTGGGTAGTTTCATATGTGTTGGTCAATCCCAAAGGCTTGACCAAAAACCCATACATCGACATCCATGGTGAATAGTCGCTTGGAATCCATACTAATCTCATGCCATTGTGTACAATGGTAGGTGACTCCACACACTGATGGTCAATCACACTCCCTCTATCATCACTCATATGACTGCTACTACCGAGAATGTGATCTCCAAGATCCATGTACTGTTTTAAAATACAAGACCACTCTCCACATAAATCTCCATTTTCCACCAAGTATGTCTCCTCCCTAAACTCCAATGCATCCCCATGGATCCCATTGTACACCTTTGCATGCTCCTGTGGACTACCTCTCATCATTGTATGTCCTTGTATATCCATGAAAGCTCTTGTATCCTCTTGCATCATCATGTATCCTGGGTGTATTGTTGGGTCAACCTCTACATGGATGCCCTCATAGCTTCCGCTAGCTCTGGAATCCCCATGTGTATGTTTTTTCCCAACTATCTCAGAGCTCTCCATGAATGGTGGTCCTTGTGACACATGAACATCCTCAAGCTTCTTCAGGTGATCCGAATGGATCTAGGGAACATCATAGAAGCTTCAGAAGTGTCCCAGGAAGCTCAGAATGGCCTCAATAGACAGAAAAAGGAAAAAATCCAAAGTTTCCAAAACTTAGTGAAAATGGCATGATCGTGAAGATCACGTCGCAAGTTTTCCAATGATGCAAATGGCTCGTCAAACGAAGTTACAGATTGAAACATATTGGCAGTCAAAGTTTGGTCAACCTAGCCCGCTATATCTTGCGGTTCCACCAAGATAGAACCACCGCCATTTTATTTTATCCAACCATTGTAACAAATGCACCAAAAGGGAGGCCCGTGGGTTTGACCCCGAGACCTCCACCCTAGCTTAGCGCCTTAACACTTGCACGGTAACCAATTGGGCTAACCACCCCTTTGGTAATTCCGCCCAAAACTTTATTTAAAAGATACTTTTCGCCAGTGCATGGACAGAGGAGTGCTCACTAGTTTTCCCAGGCCATACAGGGCATGATTTTTGATGCAGATTCTAATGCAAAGTTGCATGCAAATTCAGGGAGAGAGGTCAGAGGAGGCTTGAAGGTGACTGTGTCTGATGGAGACGATTTGATAGTCGTTTTGAGGTAATTCAGCGACGCAAATCCAATGGCGAGGTTTGTTTTTGCAGCAGAGCTTCAGATCAACAAGCTAAGTTCTGGAGAAGCCAATGTAAGCATTCTTTTCATTATGTTGTTTTGTCATTAAATGTTGCAACATAGCATGCATGTTACAGGTATGAAGGAGCATGGAGAGGCTACAGGAAGGAAGAAAGATCAACTTATTCCTTCTATCTATTACTTTTTTCTCTTCTTCCACATCAAATCAATTAGTTATATGTGATAGAGAAATTGTGGCACTTGTATGATAAGTGGCCAATGAAGCAGTTCTAAATCTCTTGGTTTCAGGATCTTTGTATGGGTTGCATATATATGCTTGGATATGAGCAGTAGATCTAAGACACTTGATGGCTCCATGGTGATGGGTGTCATCTTTTATTCTTCCTCTTTTTATGTATTGGGTATGTGGAAATTATGTCCATATCAGTATCATGGATGCCTCATGAGCATGAGAACTTGTGAAGCTTGTATGCATTCCTGATCACATTCAAATATTTTGTTGTCGTCACTGAAAATGGACTTTGGCCTTACAAATTGTAAATTAGAGACATCATTACATCAGGGAGAATAAAGCGGTCAGGCTTTGGAGCATGACTCGGAGAGGTAGCCCACACCGGGTGAACTCCGTTATCAAGGGTAGTGTCATAGCCATTATGTGTCTTATGTTCTTATGTTGGTTTTATATGAATTTACGCACATAGGATATTAAATGCAAGCATGACATATAACACATAAGAAAAACTAAGAAGTCTTTATTCACTTTGGATTCAAGCTTATAAGACTTCAACTTTACCTTTAATTGCAAATCTCTCAAGTAAAATGATCTATAACTGACCCTTTTGAAGGAGTGACAAAATCAACCAATCATTGGAAACTAATCACCCCACGGGTTCTGATCATGTGGTATCAGAGTAGGATTGATATCGATTGCAAGTGTTGAAGCTAAGAATGGCAAGGCCACCAAAATAATTGTGGTTGGATGAGCTTCAAGAGCTCGACCAAATGCTTCAAGCAGAGAATGTTGGATTGAATACATTGTTGCATGTTGCAAAGGAAGAGAACCAAAAGTTGCAAGAGCAGTTGCAATCCATGAAGATGCAACCAGGGGAAGGCTCTATGAATGAGACAGTGATGAGACCATCTTGTGACCATGGAAAATTCACCAGTTATGAGAAAGAGAATGACAGTGCAAATGCATGCACACTTTTTCAAACAGATGAAGATGACCTACAGGCATCCAGAAACCAAGGAGGATTCCTAGAAGCATCTTCCACTAATCCTTCTCACCAGGAACAACTGGACACATCTCAAGAAGCATACCAAGAGTCCTAGTTTGAGGTGGAGGTAACTAAACCATGTGTAGTTCATTTCTTGATTAATGCTGATGATTCTCTTGAAATCCTTGAACAACATGCTTCTTGCATCGACTTAAAGTTGATGAGAAAAATGGGATACAAGGGAGTAGGCCTTGGAGCCAATGGGAAAGGTATTTTGGATCCCATCGAGGCAGTGGTTTGGCCTCGATATGATGGGATAGGCTATGTCCCAAATAACATTGGAGAAAGCTCCAAACCCATTTGAGAAGAAGACCCCATGACAATCACTGGGACTCTAGTAGTCAACAGTTCATCAGGAGATGAAATTGATTCAATGCAGGTCGAGAGCACAGCTTCTCATGATCGAGGATTCGAGACATCTCCAGGGAGAGATGAGCATCACATTGAAAGAGTTGAGACCAACTCTTCTTTCCAGTTTGACTCCAGAGGAAACTCATTGAGGTATAAGAAATCTCGAAACTCTAAAATGCCATTTGATTATAAGCATGTTAATAATATAAAATAGAGATTGTGGCATCAAAGACCATGCACTTTTTGTGGATTGAATAATCATGTAGTGTCCCGGTGTTGGAAGAGAAAATCCTTGTGCATGAAGGTTATGGAAACAAGGATAAGGATGAGGATGGTAGATTTCTTTCCAGACATGGAAAAGAGTAGGGGAAATACACCTCTGAAGGAGAAAAGATATTGCAACCATTGTAGCAGAGATGGGCATCATGAGGCCACTTTTTGGGCCTTACATCCAGATTTACGTCCAAAGAGGAACAAGAAGTCTAGGCAGACACCTCCGAGGGAGACAACTAGTCAGGCAGTGCTGCAGGGAAATCCGCCACCAGGAGAAGACCAACTACCAGAGAAAGGACAACTCGATAAAGAGGACATGTTCGACATAATGGATGAACGAATGGGGAAAATCCTTGAGTTAGTCAAGAGTGTCCATCTTTGTAAATCACATGTTGCGATTCAGACCCCACCGAAGGGTACTAAGTAAAAGTGATAATTGTTGATCACTTCTTTTCTGGCACATGTTGATATTGTTAGGCCTTGTGAGGTAGCTTGGGTATGGGTTTCTTATTGTAAGTCCAATGGACATGAAACTTATAATGTAAATAATTTTGGGGACCAAAAGTCCTTTTAGTTGGGAGGCCTGATCTAGATGGATCTAGGGAACATCAAAAAGTTTCAAAAGTGTCCCAGGAAGCTCAGAATGGCCTCAATAGGTAGAGAAAGGGAAAAATTCAAAGTTCCCAAAACTTAGTGGAAATTCCATGATCGCGAAGAGTGCGTCGCAAGTTTTCCAACGGCGCAAATGGCTTGTCAAATAGAGTTACGGATTGAAAGATATTCGCGGTCAAAGTTTAGTCAACCTAGCCCTGTTAGTAGGGGATGAGTCAACATCTGTACTATTGATGTCATCATCCGTGCAAATGATGTCATCATCCATGCGAATGATGTCATCATCCGTACAACACACATGGTAGGAGTAGGAAGGCAACACATGGCATGCTGACGTCAACATGATGATGTGGTAGCACTAGAAGCTGCCATGTGTCACCTAGATTTGGCGTTGTTGGGTTGATCTGTGGACCAATCGGATCATGCCATGTGGTAGTCTGTACAGTGACATGGAAGCTAAGGTGGCAGTCCGCACAGGTTGATGTGGCAGTCCGTACAAGATGACCTGGTAGCTAACGTGGCGAGTACAGTCAGCAACTGCGTGGTAGATGATTGGTCAGTTGAGGGCCAATAGCTGGGTGCCACATAGCCCAATCAGAGGGTGCCACGTGGCACCCTCGAAATTCCCAATGAGGGCATGTTTCCGAATTTTCAAAAAAAAAAAAAGTTATATCGGACCCCGCCATATCTGGCGGAGGTCCTGCTATATTTGGCGGTTCCGCCAAGATAGAACCACCGCCATTTTATTTTATCCAATCGCTATAACAAATGCACCAAAAGGGAGGCCCCTGGGTTTGACTTCAGGGCCTCCCCCCTAGCTTAGCGCCTTAACACTTACACAGTAACCAATTGGTCTAACCACCCCTTTGGTAAGTCCACCCAAAACTTTATTTAAAAGATGCTTTTCGCCAGTGCACAGATAGAGGAGCGCGCACCAGTCTGCCCAGGCTGTACAGGGTAAAATTTTTGATGCAGAGTCTAATGCATTTAATGCAGAGTTGCATGTGGATTGAGGCAGAGAGGCTAGAGGAGGCCTGGAGGTGACTGTGTCCGATGGAGATGATTTGACAATTGTTTTTAGGTAATTCGACGACGCGAATCCAATGGCGTGGTCTGTTTTTGCAGCAAAGCTTCAGATCAGAAATATAATTTCTAGAGAAGCCAATGTAAGCATGATTTTCATTATGTTGTTTTGTCATTAAATGTTGCAACATAGCATGCGTGTTACAGGTCTGAAGGAGCATGGAGAGGCTGCAACAAGGCAACAAGATCAACTTATTCCTTCTATCTATTCTTTCTTCTCTTTTTCCACATCAAACCAATCAGTTATATGTGACAGAAAAATTGTGGCACTTGTATGATAAGTGGCCAATGAAGCAGTTCTAAATCTCATGGTTTCAGGATCTTTGTATGGGATGCATATATATGCTTGGATCTGAGCAATAGATATAAGGCACTTGATGGCTCCATGGTGATGGGGGTCATCTTTTATTCTTCCTCTTTTTATGTATTGGGTATGTGGGAATTATGTCCATATCAGTGTCATGGATGCCTCATGAGCATGAGAACTTGTGAAGCTTGTATGCATTCCCGATCACATTTTGATCTCTTGTTGTCATCACCGAAAATGGACTTTGGCCTTACAAATTGTAAAGGAGAGACATCATTACATCAAGGAGAATAAAGCGGTTAGGTTTTGGAGCATGACCCAGAGAGGTAGCCCACACCAGGTGAACTCTGTTATCAAGGGTAGTGTCATAGCCATTATGTGTCTTATGTTCTTATGTTGCTTTTCTATGAATTTATGCACATAGGATATTAAATGCAAGCATGACATATAACACATAAGAAAAACTAAGGAGGTTTTATTCACTTTGGATTCAATCTTATAAGACTTCAACTTTACCTTTAATTACAAATTGCTCAAGTAAAATGATCTATCATTGACCCTTTTGAAGGAGTGACAAAATCAACTAATCATTGGAAACTAATCACCCCCCGGGTTCAGATCATGTGGTATCAGAGCAGGCTTGATACCGATTGCAGGTGTTGAAGCTCGGGATGGAAAGGTCACCAAAAAAACTGTGTTTCGATGAGCTTCAAGAGCTCAACCAAATGATTCAAGCAGAGAATGTTGGATTGAAGACATTGTTGCATGTTGCAGAGGAAGAGAACCAAAAGTTGCAAGAGCAGTTGCAATCCATGAAGATGCAGCTAGGGGAAGGCTCTACGAATGAGACGATGATGAGACCATCTTGTAACCATGGAAACTTCACCAGTTATGAGAGCGAGCATGACAGTGCAAATGCATGCACACTTTATCAAATAGATGAAGATGACTTACAGGCATCTAGAAACCAAGGAGGATTCCTAGAAGCATCTTCCACTGATCCTTCTCACCAGGAACAACTGGACACATCTCAAGAAGCAGACCAAGAGTCCTAGTTTGAGGTGGAGGTAACTAAACTATGTGTAGTTCATTTCTTGATTAATGTTGATGATTCTTTTGAAATCATTGAACAACATGCTTCTTGCATCAGCTTAAAGTTGATGAGAAAAATGGGATACGAAGGAGGAGGCCTTGGAGCCAATGGCCAAGGTATTTTGGATCCCATCGAGGTAGTGGTTTGGCCTCGATATGCCAGGATAGGTTATGTCCCAAAGGACGTTGGAGAAAGATCCAAAACAATTCAAGAAGAATACCCCAAGACAGTCACTGGGACTCTAGTAGTCAACAGTTCATCAGGAGATGAAATTGATTCAGAGCAGGCCAAGAGCACAACTTCTCATGATCAAGGATTCGAGACATCTCCAAGGAGAGATGAGAATCACAATGAAAGAGTTGAGACCAAATCTTGTTACTATTGTGAATCCATAGGAAACTCGCCGAGGTATAAGAAATCTCGAAAATCTAAAATGCCATTTGATTATAAGCATGTTAATAATATAAAACAGAGATTGTGGCATCAAAGACCATGCACTTTTTATGGATTGAATAACCACCCAGTGTCCCACTGTTGGAAGAGGAAATCCTTGTGCATGAAGGTTATGGAAACCAGGAGAAGGATGAGGATGGTAGATTGCTTTCTGCACACAAAAAAGAGCAGGGGAAATACACCTCTGAAGGAGAAAAGATATTGTAGCCATTGTAGCAGAGATGGGCATCATGAGGCCACTTATTGGGCCTTACATCTAGATCTACGTCCAAAGAGGAACAAGAAGTCCATGCAGACACTTGCAAGGGAGACATCCATTCAGGCAGTGCTGTAGGGAAATCCACCACTAGGAGAAGACCAACTACCAGAGAAAGGACAGCTCGGTAAAGAGGACATGTTCGACATAATGGCTAAACGAATGGGGAAAATCCTTGAGTTAGTCGAGAGTGGTCATCTTTGTAAATCACATGTTGCGATTTAGACCCCACAGAAGGGTACTATGTTAAAGTGATAATTGTTGATCACTTCTTTTCTAGCACATGTTTATATTGTTAGGTCTTGTGAGGTAGTTTGGGTATAGGTCTCTTATTGTAAGTCCAATGGACATGAAACTTATAATGTAAAGACTTTTGGGGACCAAAATTCATTTCATTTGGGAGGCGTGATCCAGATGGATCTAGGGAACATCACAGAAGTTTCAGAAGTGTCCCAGGAAGCTCATAATGGCCTCCACAGGCAGAGAAAGGGAAAAATTCAAAGTTCCCAAAACTTAGTGGAAATGGAATGATCGCGAAGAGCGTGTCACAAGTTTTCCAACGACGCAAACAACTCATCAAACAGAGTTACGTATTGAAAGAGATTCACGGGCAAAGTTTGGTCAAGCTAGCCCAGTTAGCAGGGGATGAGTCAACATCTGTACTATTGATGTCATCATATGTACGAATGCCGTCAACATCTGTACAACACACATGACAGGAGAAGGAAGGTAACAGGTGGCATGTTGACGTCAACATGATGACGTGGCAGCACTAGAGGCTACCATTTGTCACCCAGATTTGGCATTTTCGGGTCGATTCGTGGACCAATTGGATCATGCCACATGGTAGTTCGTACAATCTGCAATTGTGGTGGTAGTCCATACAGGCTGACGTGGTAATTCGTACAAGATGACGTGCTAGTCCGTACAAGATGATGTGGTAGATGACATGGAGGGTATAGTCAGCAACTACGTGGTAGATGAATGGATAGCTAAGGGCCAATAGTTGGGTGCCATGTGGCCCAATCAGAGAGTGCCACATGGCACCCCCAAAATTCCCAATGAGGGCATGTTTCCAAATTTTCAAAAAAAAAAAAGTTATAGAGGACCTCGCCATATCTGGTAGAGGTCCCGCTATATCTGGCAGTGCCACCAAGATAGAACCATCGCCATTTTATTTGATCCAACCATTGTAAAAATTGCCCCAAAAGGGAGGCCCGCGGGTTTGATCCTGGGACCTCCCCCCTAACTTAGCACCTTAAGATTTGCATGGTAACCAATTAGGCTAACCACCCCTTTGGTAATTCCGCCCAAAAAATTATTTAAAAGATGTTTTTTGCCAGTGCATGGATGGAGGAGCATGCACCAGTCTGCCAAGGTCATACAGGGCACGATTTTTTTATGCAAAGTCTAATGCATTTAATGGAGAGTTGCATGTAGATAGAGGCAGAGAGGCCAGAGGAGGCCTGAAGGTGACTGTGTTCGATGGAGACGATTTGACAGTCGTTTTTAGGTAATTCGATGACGCGAATCCAATTGTGAGGCATTTTTTTGTAGCAGAGCTTCAGATCAGCAAGCTAAGTTCTGGAGAAGCCAATGTAAGCATGTTTTTCATTATGTTGTTTTGTCATTAAATGTTTCATCATAGCATGCATGTTACAGGTCTGAAGGAGCATGGAGAGGCTGCAGCAAGGCAATAAGATCAACTTGTTCCTTCTATCTGTTATTTTCTTCTCTTCCTCCACATCAAACCAATCAGTTATATGTGACAGAGAAATTGTGGCACTTGTATGATAAGTGGCCAATGAAGCAGTGCTAAATCTCATGGTTTCAGGATCTTTGTATGGGCTGCATATATATGCTTGGATCTGAGCAACAGATCTAAGGCGCTTGATGGTTGCATGGTGATGGGGGTCATCTTTTATTATTCATCTTTTTATGTATTGGGTATGTGGGAATGATGTCCATATTAGTATCATGGATGCCTCATGAGCATGATAACTTGTGAAGCTTGTATACATTCCTGATCACATTTCAATCTCTTGGTTCTGTCACCGAAAAAGGGACTTTGGCCTTACAAATTGTAAATGAGAGACATCATTACAATGAGGAGAATAAAGCGGTCATGATTTGGAGCATGACTCGGAGAGGTAGCCCACACCGGGTGAACTCTGTTATCAAGGGAAGTGTCATATCCATTATGTTTCTTATGTTCCTATGTTTCTTTTCTATGAATTTCCACACATAGGATATTAAATGGAAGCATGACATATAACACATAAGAAAAACTAAGGAGGTTTTATTCACTTTGGATTCAATCTTATAAGACTTCAACTTTACCTTTAATTGCAAATCGCTTAAGTAAAACGATCTATAACTGACCCTTTTGAAGGAGTGACAGAATCAACCAATCCTTGGAAATTAATCACCCCCCGGGTTTAGATCATCAGGTCACATCTCTTCATAATCATCAGTGATCTGGGGTACCCCTCACACTCCTCCATCAACTAGTGCTCCTCTATCAAACCACCAAAATCCTCTAGTGATGTAGCTGAAGTATATATCTATCTCTTTGCTGAGATAGATGTAGTGGATCCCTTACTAGCCTCCTCAAGGAGCTCCTCTAATATGGACTCTGATTCTTGAAGGGTTTTTTGTGTGCCTTTCAATAATCCCTATGTTCTTACCAACTCATGAGTGAGTCATTCCACCGGCTCAGTCTCCTTCTCCTTCAACGCCCCATGATACATCTCACCAACCTCCATAAGGTAATCTCTATCCATGAGTAGTTGTTGGTAGTCGGTCCTCGTCATAGTCACTCTCTGCCTGAGTGTCTGAAAGTCCTCAATGAAAAACTATCCATCTGAACTATCATGTGCCATCGTGGCCCTATAACAATACTATGCCACCAACGTGTGTGTATCATCAATGTGTCTAATGGCTGCCACGATCACGTCCTCTCTGACCCTCATTTTTCCTGCCAAATGTTGTGACTCCTAAACACTTCCCTGCTGAAGTGATACCTCATGACTCCCATTACTAATGTCAACAATGGAATCCTCATCAACACACGCCTCAAGAGATAAGGTGCCACACTACCCATTGTCCGTTGTGCTACTGAATCCCCTTGTATGCCACTGTACATCATCATATATTGTTGCCTCAATATGAAATTCCATGCATCCTATATGTACGGTTGTATCCTCCTGTGCACTCACTCTACTAATGTCATATGTACTTGGATCCCATATTGATGTGTCCATATCTATGATATGGTCATCCCGACAAACAAGGAATGCATCCCCTTCATTGTAGGTCAATCCTTGAAGTAAGTGTCCCATCAATATGTCGGTCTTCACAACATGATATATCGATGGACTCCCCAAAAGAGGTGACTCACTGGAAGGTATGTACATAGTCATTTTTATCCAAGTCATGTCTCTCCTCTTGGCCCTGTAGATCTAAACGTCCATTTTGTTCAATCACTACACAAGGATCCTCTACCACATCCTGAATGCCATTGATATCCTCATGTGTCATGGCTAGCATAGGTGATTGAGAAGATGAGGAATGTTTCATGCTCAACTCCACAGGATGCTCATCATCCCCCGTGAATTACTTCCTATAAGTGATGTCAACACCCAAAGGTGGGTCACCCAACATCTTAATCTCATCATGCTTAGGTGCTAACACATTTGAGCCCTCACAAGTACCTTGGTCATCACTTTGTCCATCGGATGTGTGGGTTTCACTAGCCTCATGGGATTGCTCTAATGAAGCATATAAGGCCGCCTCCTCATGCACATACTCCTCATTCTCAACCAAATGGTCAAATTGAGTTGTTGTCCTATCCATATCAAGCTCCTCAACCTATCTCATATGTTTGCTAACCTCAAAAGATACATCTGTTGATGGCGCATCCCCTGCTTCCAATCTTTCATCCTCATCACATGCATTCTCCTAATCATCATTGTCATAGTGATCTCGCTCCCCAAGGATCCATAGTGATCTACTCCCCTCACCCCTCCATTTGTTATCTCGCTCCCAAGGCTCATTGCAATCGTAGAAAAGTTCCTTTCCCTTCTTACTCGCTTATCAGTGAGGCTCTAATATCCTTATTTTCTCTTCACTTCGTTGCTTGTCTAAAAACTTGGGTATAACCCTTCCATTGGGTAAGGATCGTCCATACATCCTCCTATCTGTGATCAAACCCCTGTGATATTCCTTTGGTATTTCCTTGTATTTGATGCTTCAATACTCACCCAAGGTGACCAGTCTCTAGAATCTTGCACTCAGAGAGTTATACTCTCTTTCCATGACATCAAATTCACACTCCATCAATATATCACAAAATCACAGGCTGGAAAGAATCTAAGCTCTAATACCACTGTAAGATCCCCAATAAAATCTATGCTAAAATCTGATTTAGTTGGTTGGGGAATTTCATCAAACATTTGGCATACAGTCTCCCAACTCCCTTGAAATCACTTCAATACTTGTTGTCCCAATTAACTCAATTTTAAGGGATGAAGTTTATGTAAAACACATCACATGCAACACCTAAAACCCTTCCCAATGAGTGGTTCTAAATTTTTGTTTGTTGTTATGTTTATTTGCAACCGGTTGGTTGAAGTGTTTTGTCAAACAATTTGTGTGCAATTGTTGTAGCATTCATTTAAGTGTATTTTTTGACTTATTTTGGCCCATATTTCTTCATGTAATATATAAGGATAACACATGCAATGATAACCAAATAAAACAAAAACTAATAGCTATTAAACATCAAAAGATAATACCTCAAATCCTTGATTTATTTAATATGCACTTGGTTGTCCAACACACAATAATTTTCAGATCTGAAATGTATTTTCTATAGCTGATATATGGCTGGAAAATGTAAGTTTTAAACCTGTGAAGTAAAGCAATGAATATAGATTCTTAAGCAAAACAGAATTTAATCAATGGCTCATACCCAGAGTACACAAAGATTTTATACCGGAAACCCTCAATCGGAAAAACCTTTCTTATATTCATTATATCGAATTTCACCATTCACTATACAATATATACAATGTTTTTAGGTATTCCGTAGATACCAAAACCCTAATTCCTAAAACTGAGATTATTTTTAGTAAACCGCTAAAAATAGCAAAAACCGTCCAAAAAATTTTTTTTTGGGGCATTGCCCCGAACGTTGCGTGTAACCAAGGGGGGCATACCTGCCCCCCCATGGGACCCCCTAGGATGCAGCTGTCATATCTGACATGCCCCCACACACACATGCAAAGAATATACCACATACCCAACATTCTCCCACTTGTTGTTTTCTTTGCATCCAGGGGTCCAGGGGATTATATAGTCAACAATCCAGGGCAACAATGCCCATTGTTACTCTACACCAGAAGAACTTTTCTGTGCTCACAGACTTTGTCAATGAATCTGCAACATTCTTCAAAGTGTCAACCTTTTCCAGCAACACCTTTTTTTCCTCAACCATGTCTCTCACAAAGTGATACTGAACATCAATATGCTTTGTCTTCAAATGATAAGTTGGGTTCTTTGCCAGGAATATTACACTCTGAATGTCACAATCTAATCTCACTGCTTCTTGTACCAACCCAATACTTGAACACAATCTTTGTAACCATACTGCTTCCTTGCTTGCATGAGTGGCGACCATGTATTCAGCTTCTGTAGTTGAGAGTGCCACTACAACTTGTCTTTTTCTCATCCAAATGATTTCTCCTTCAAATAGGTTAAACACATACCCACTTGTAGATCTTATGCGATCCAAATCTCCAGCCCAGTCTGCATCAACAAAGCCATGTATGTCCAACACTCTGACCAAACCTGGTCTTCCTTGGTAGCACAATCCATAACTGGTAGTGCCACAAAGATACCTGAAGACCCTCTTTACTGTTGTCCAATGCTCCTTCCCTGGTTTTGACATATACCTGCTCAAAACTCCCACTGCATGTGCAATGTCCAGTCTAGTACATACCATTGCATATATCAAACTTCCAACTACACTGGCATACGGAACATGGGACATGTCCTCTTCTTCTTCCCGTGTCTCGAGACACTGATCTGCAGATAACTTTATACCTATAGGAATATGAACCTTGACCGG
>JASDQU010585728.1:0-20802 GCA_032191745.1 Picea mariana | reverse complement strand
ATAACATCCATGTTATTTCCTACCAACAACATGTCATCAACATACAACACTACATAAATGAAGTGATTACCAACCTACTTGGAATATACACAGTGATCAACCCTACTTCTTACAAATCCCAATCCAAGGATGTATGTGTCAAACTTTTGGTACCACATCCTAGGTGATTGCTTCAAACCATATAGTGATTTCTTTAGCTTACAGACCAGCTCTTTCTTTCGCTTCACTACAAAGCCTTCTGGTTGCTTCATGCAGATTTCTTCTTCTAGATCCCCATGCAGGAATGTTGTCTTCACATCCATCTGTTCCACTTCAAGATCAAAAGCAACATAAATAGATAAAAGAAATCTAATAGAAGTTAACTTAGCAACAGGAGAAAAAATATCACCAAAGTCAATTCTCTCTACCTAGGAATAACCTTTTGCTACTAACCGAGCTTTGTATTTCTCCACTTTTCCATGTGCATTAAAATTCTTCTTAAACAACCATTTGCTACCAACAAGTTTTCTTCCATCTGGCAACTCAACTATATCCCATGCCTCATTCTTATCCAAGACATCCATTTCTTCAACCATGGCCTTCTTCCAGAGTTTACTATCCTCTGAATTCACTGCTTCCCTGATAGTTCTAGGATCATCATCAGTAATAGATAAAGCAAAATTGGAACGAAAGTCAGGTGGACTATACCTTTCTGGTTTCCTTTTATCTCTCACTGATCTCCTCAATACTGGGGTATGAGGTTCTTCTTCTTCTTCTTCTTTTGCTTCCTCTTCTTCAGATGATTCAGATTTTGCATCATCCAACTCAAGCTCTATTTTCTCAGGTTCATCTTGCATTGGTAGGAATTCCTGTTTGGACACATCTTTTGCCTCTCTGAAAACAACATCTCGACTGTAAACAGTCTTCTTGGTTTATGGGTTCCAAAGCTTATAACCTTTCACACCATCTTTATAACCAATAAAGATACACTTTGCAACCTTTTTATCCAACTTACTCCTATTCTCCTTTGGAACATGTACATAAGCATCACAACCAAACACTCTAAGATGTTGAAGAGAGGGTTTCTTTCTAGACCATACCTCGTGTGGGGTTTTATCATCCAACGTTGATGAAGGCGATCGATTGACCAGGTAACATGCTGTACCAACTGACTCTACCCAGAATTCTTGTCCTAACTCGACACCGCTGAGCATGTTCCTTGCTTTTTCCATCAGTGTCTTGTTCATCCTTTCTGCAACTCCATTCTGCTGAGGAGTGTATGGAGTAGTCTTCTACCTTGTTTTACCACACTTCTTACATAATTCTTCGAATTCATTTCCGCTGAATTCTCCACCATTATTTGTTCTCAATACCTTTATTTTCTTCTCTGTCTGATTTTCTACCAGAGCCTTAAACTCTTTAAATTTATCAAATAACTCAGATTTTTTTCTAAGAAAATAAATCCATGTGTTCCTTGAAAAATCATCTATGAATGAAACATAATACATAGATTTACCTAGGGATGGAACAAGAACAGGTCCAAACACATCACTGTATATCAACTTTAAGATCCCCTTCGCTCTTGTAGCACCAAATGAGAATCTTACTCGATTCTATTTGCCATATATGCAATGTTCACATAAATCAAAATCCAGAGTGCAATTAGACATACCTTCAACCATACCTTTACCATGTAGTGTTCGAAGGCCCTTTTCTCCAATATGTCCCAGTCTTTGATGCCACATCATGGTCTTCTTTCCAGGGACAATATTAGTCTTGTTTTCTTTATTTTTCTGTTCAGGGAAAACAAAACTGTTACACCCATTAGTATAAGTGTTTCCCAACAACTTGTACAGAGTTCCACATCGAACTCCCCTCATCAACACCATTTCTCCTCGTACCATCTTGCAAATGTTCTATCCAAATACAGTATCCACTCCTGCATCATCCATATTGCTTACAGATATTAGGCTCCTAGCTAGTTTTGGAATGTGCAGAACCCCAGAGAGAGTTCTAATTCTTCCATCTTTTAGCAGCAACTTAACCCTTCCACGTCCCAAGATTTTTGATGTCGAGTCACCTCCTAGGAATACACCACCACCATCGTATTTTTCATATTCAGAGAACCACTCCCTGTGAGGATTCATATGGTATGACGCACCTGAGTCGATCAACTATACATCACGGTCTGCATGTGTACTTATAGATGCTAAGTAAACATCACCTCTTTCTTCAATGGAGGTTTTCGCCTCTGTGGAAGATGTACTATCAGATCCATTTGGTTTATCAACCTTCTTAGACTTGCAATCTTTCTTATAATGCCTTGTTTTACCACACTTCCATCATTTCCTCAAATATTTTCCCGGAGACTTAGATCTACCTGTAGATTTAGATCTCCCCCCCGAAGGTTTACCAGGATTCCTGTCTTGGGTACAACTTCTTAGAAATAAAGCATCTGTACTATGACTATCCATGCTTTTCCACCTCATCTCTTCAATAACAAGGATGAAACTACATCCGCATACTTCAATGTAGATTGAGTGGTACTACCAATTTCTACAACCAGATTATCCCAAGAGTCTAGTAAAGAACATAACAAAGTAATACACTTATCCTCTTCTGCAATCGTAATATTAACATAGATAATTTGACTTACCAGAGTATTAAAGGAATTTAGATGTTCTGTCACAGAATCTCCATCTTCCATCCTAAGATGATGCAAATTCTTTCAAAGAAACAACTTGTTTGCTAGGGATTCGCTGTAGATTCCTTGGCTGTAGATTCGCCCGAGACATTCAACAAAACCAAATTTTCCAGGCAGAGTCGAATAATACTCCTTGCTCTTCTATCCAACATCTCCCAATATTTCTTTGACATACCAGTAGCTAGTGTACTATTAGTCTGTGTACTAGTAGGTTGTGTACCAGTAGCCTGTGTGCTAGTAGACGGTGTACCAATAGGTTGTGTACCAAGATCCACAACGATCCATTGTTCTTTGTCTACAAGAAGTTCCTCCATCTTGAGCTTCCATAGCTCAAAGTTTTTACCGTTGAACTTCTCTATCTCGATTCTATATGAGCTCGCCATTCCTCTTTCTATACTCTAATCTCCACTGCAAAAGCTCCCACTAAACCTAGGTTTATCATAGACCGAAGATAAACTTGATCTATCAAGACCGAGCCAAACCCTCAACAACAAAGGCATCCCTCTGAAGCCAAAAACGAGCTCTGATACTACATGCAAGTTTTAAATCTGTGAAGTAAAGCAATGCATATAGATTCTTAAGCAAAACATAATTTAATCAATGGCTCCTACCCAGAGTACACAGAGATTTTATACTGGAAACCCTCAACTGGGAAAACCTTTCTTATATTCATTATATCGAATTTCACCATTCACTATACAATATATACAATGTTTTTAGGTATTTCGTAGATACCAAAACTCTAATCCCTAAAACTGGGATTATTTTTAGTAAACCGCTAAAAATAGCAAAAACCGCCCCAAAAAAAAATTTTGGGGCAGCGTGTAACTAGGGGGGGTATACCTTACCCCCCTGAGACCCCCTAGGAAAGCCCCTGACACACACGAAAAAAACAGAGCACTACGAGGGATCGTCAGATGTAGTTCTCATATCTGACGTGCCCTCACACACACATGCAAAGAATATAACACATACCCAACAAAAAAAACATACAAAATGTAGCCAAAGAAAGACAAAGAGTCTCCCAATAGAAACCCTCTAACAAACGCTCCAAAAATATGTAATTTCTTCAGCAAAGGATGGCCCCAATGACAAGATATGTGTCATGCTTAGTATGAATTCACCGTGGTTGAATATGAGGCTTGATCCACCAATCAAATGGCCAATATCCTCATAAATAATTCTCCCAATATGTATACAACTCGATCCCAACAAGTAGAAACTGATACAACCCCAAAATATGAATATTTCCACTACCAGATGCACCCCTCCAAGCAATATTTCTCCCTGGGTACAAAATAATGAATCTCCTCAAATATCCTCTCCAAAATATCCAATATCGAATAGATTGAGAGGTGTAATAGACATGAAAGTGAATATATGAGTTATATGTCTCTTATGGAAGCTAAATTGAACTTCTCCAAGATCTATGGTGTGCTCCTCTTGAAGAAAACCCTTCTCACAATTCGTCTTGCTTCACAAATGAATGACTGAAATGGATCCGAACTGAATAGAATGGAGAGGGTGGAATACTTCACCACCTTGGCCAAGCTTGAATCACGAAAGGTGGAATATTTCACCACTGTGCTGATCTCTAGGGTTTATTTAGTCAAAACCCTCAAGTATATTGAGATTTATAGCCAAGAGGCCAGTCATAAAAAATCAATCAACATAATAAGATAATATGAGCCCCTATTTCTCTTTTATACCCCTTTTCACCTTTTCCCTTCAAGTGGCTTTTAATTCATCTTTAATATTTTATCATAAAATCACTATTAATTTAATGTACCTTTTTACTCCAAAAAGTGATTAATTTTCCCCTATGACTTCTCCAGCCATTGAAAGTCAATTTTCTTCATCCTATCTTGTAGATATTTCTGCCCTGGTTCCAACAATCTATTACACTAAGGTGTTTCTCCAAGAAACAAGCCCCAAATAACACCCTCAGTATAATTAATTAAAATATGTCCAATAATAACCTTGTTTTACGGGAATCATCAGAATGCAACTGAACCAAGGAGAAGTTGTGCAAAATGGATCCTAATGATGAAATATGATGAATAATGTAAGTCGGGCCCCATAAAACGCCTCAAAACCACCTGATCTCACTATCACCCCCAATTGGCTACTCTAGCAGACATCCCAAACTGAAACATAAGGGAATCCAAAAATGGGGACATTACAATGAATCATAGAGAATGACAATAAAAATTAAGAGAATATTACCATCTACCATTATTCATAAGATTCAAGTGCCAATGATTTAAGGAGAAAGGAATCTTAGTCTATTATTGTTATATGATCCATATCTTTAAGGTCAACAAGGTGAAATTCATAATTCACTCATTTAAACATCATGTGCAACATCATAAGACCGATATCCCATGAAAGGGTCACCGCCATAATAGATTTAGAATGTGTTTGAAAATGGAAATGAGTGAAAAATGTCACAATTGAAACATATCATTGGAAAGTAATATGGATTAAACTTCATGTGGAAATGTTATCACTTACTAATATTTTAGAGAAGGATCATTCACCAAGAAATGCAAAGCAACATTATTGTTGTGTGTTCAATTTTATATTAAAAAGTATCCACAACCATAGGTAGAAAGTTTTACTCAGTGTTTGTGAAGCTTCAATGCATAAACAAGAACCTAAATAGAAGAGATCCAAAAAAATAAACCCAACCCTTCAATATTTAAATGATTATGTGAATTTTTCAAGACACTTAAATGTTGTAGTAGTGATATTTCAAGATCATAAGTGCGATTAAGGTTTTTTTAAGTTGGTGATGTAGTGAGATGTCAAGATCATAAGTGTGATTAAGATTTGTTTAAGTTGCTTCACATCACCAAACTTTTCCTGAAAGTGAAATATGTTAAATACCAAGATATCTAAGCAATGGAAAAAATTTGAGTTGTCATCACAATTATATCAAATATTGAATTAGACCAAGCAAGTAAATTGAAACCCTTATCCACATATTTAACACCACAGGGAGATGGAAAAAAAAAGATCAAATCATCACACTTAATACTCAAGGCGTTTCATTAATGCTAGTATCTATTTACCAGTTTGGAGTATTGTGATCATGCTAATGTGCAAATGTTGCTAGAAATATGATGTATTATGCCAAATATTAACCATGGAAGTAAGTAATAAAATCCTTATGTGATAATTAAGACCATAAAAACTCAAATTGTTTGTATCAAGAGTTAGAGCATTCATCCATGTGAGGTATTGAGTGTGAGAAGTGTCAAGCGTTGCCAAAATGTCAAGCTTAACACTAAGCGTTGAGATAACTACCAAGAAAATGAATAAATCCTTAGTACTTAATGCCATCAAATAATTATATGTTTTTCCAACGTTAATGAGAAGAAATAAACCTTACAAAGATGTGTATAATATGCACATTAGAGTTCATTCTTATGGAGGGTTAGATTCATCAATGCAACAATCTAGGACCAAAATCTAAAGCCTACAACTAGCTAGCTAACTTAGCTTACTTGTGCAAACCTCAAATAGATTGGGCACGAAATAAAGGGTTAGCACGTGAAGTCCAAGCCAAAACAAGATCAAGCAATTAAAATCACATGTTGGATCTAGAAATCTAACTTAAGAATTTAAATCTTGAAAGAATCTTAGATTTCTTGTAAAATAAAAAGAAAAATAAAAAGGAGAAAAAATAAAATTTAGATGGTTAGAAAATAAATGAGAGAATCAACTAATCTAGATGCATCTCAGTGGTCATCCACCTTTTCCTCTGAATCACCATTTTGAGCCCGTGGTTTTGATAAACCATGATATTCACCCTTTTGGTGGGGAATGGAATGTAATGTCATCTTCATTTGTTAATTATAGACATCATGTAATGATTTCCTAGTGGTCTTATGTACATGCCTACAACATAGCGTTAATGCACTGGATCCCAATATAACTCTGCAGATAAGCGTGCTCAGGCTAGAGTAGTACTGGGATGGGTGACCACATGAGAAGTCCTAGTGTTTTACATGCCTATGGAATTTTATAAACTTAGTCCAATTTATCCCACATGCATCATGGGAAGTAATCTCCTCTCACTCTCTCATATATAATTGAGGTGAATGAGGCCCTTTAAGCATGCAATGGGGTGTGATGTAAATCTTGTCGCAAATGAAGCATAACCAACATCTCTTTCCTTTCAAAGATAGGCTACCCCATTCTACCAGTTTGTGTTCTACAATGTTTTTCTATCTTATTCAGTGATAGAAGTTGGGTTTCACTATATTTATGTGTTCTCTTCTATATTTTTGTGTATTTCATTGTTATATCTCGGTTATATTTCTGTCTTCATGCCGTTCTCAAAATAATCCGTATCATCAACTTGCTATCATCGGGCATGGAGTCTTATCCTTTCCTTGTGTAGATTCCCTCTTCATCTTTGATGTTGAAGCCCCATGTATCTCTTGAAGAATGTTTGGTGAGAATCAATATTAATGAAACCTGGACTATATAAGATTCATAGGGAGGCTAAACTAATTCTAGATTCAATCTAAGTATTGAAAACTTAAGTAATTAAAGCATAAATCTAGGGTAAGAAGTTAAAATCGTAGAATATTCAACTTCAATACTAAAATCTAGTTTCAAAACTCACAAAGAAATAAAATATACATACATCATACCTTATTTTCATTATTTATGTTGCAAAATCCCTTTCCTCAATGTCTCTTTCATTCCAAAATCCTTCTATTATTAACCTAGAACAATATACATAAGAAAATAGGAAATAAACTGACCAAATAGTGAGCAAAATAGTCTTCCAATCTATTCCAACCATGATAAATGAAGGAGGATCCCTCCTTTAGATAAGGAACCTTAAAAAACCCTGAGTAGAAAACCATGTTCTAGTACAATACTATGTGTCAATACAATTTTCTCAAGCATAACCATGAGCTTAAACAAGAGGCACTCTCAATACCATGGTCTAAAACCATTTTGAGCCAATAAAATAATATATCATGAAATAACCACATCAACCAACTCAAACACATGAGTGAACTAGTCAAAGAGATGAGGTGTGCTCCACAAAATGTTCTAACCACCCACACGTGTCATTAAGAGAGAAAATGCGCCTTCCACGTGTTCACACATGTAGCTACAAAATGCAGTGATAATTTTTGTGCGACAAATTCTATAAGCATCATAACAGGTCAATTTTTTCTTGATTTTCTATTATAACCTCATTTTGGAAATTTCGTAGCCATTTTACACCTAATGTTGTTGATTTGGTATAATTCTGGGCACTTTGTCAAAAGATAACTACCCATGAAACTAGACGCCTTTAAAAAAATGTGCTCTAGCCTCCTTAACACCCTAAGAAATGGTCCAAGAAAGAAACAATGTCCTCTAGGAATGGTCATGTGGCATATGATGATAATGTGGAGACCATGTTATCATCCAACAGATTGTCACAGATCCCTAGGCAATGACATGTATCTTGATGCAGTGTCATGGATCCCAAGAAAAACGGCAAGGATCCCAATGTAAATACATTTGTATGTATGTGCATACATGGATCCCAAGGCAACATCACAGATCCCAATGTATGTATATTGATCTTAATGCATAGTGCACATATTCTAATGTAGGGCATCCACCTATAACGATGAGTCAATTCACATTAAGTAATCTCTTCTAACAAGAAATTAACATAGGTTAATTTTATACATTTCCTATGTTTACCATGGTGGGACAACTTTACCCTTATTACATGTGTCAATTCCTAGGAGAAAAGGTATTTCTTAGGTAATCTTGGTTAGATATAGGTAAAAATGATTAATTGTTGATGGAAAGTGAAGGGGAATGTCATGTTTTGGCCCTCAAAGTCATATGTAATGATGTATAAGGTCTATAAACTAGTCCAACTAGCTTCTAGAGCTAGGAATCTCCATTATTTGTTCATGTAAACCTTTGAGATGGATATTGTCTTAGAGTTACCACCTCAACACCTTATTTATTACTCCTTTTCGTATTTTTCTTTGATTTTTCTTTAGATATGCATTTTTAGCATAGGAATTTAGGGGTTAGGTATTTTTAATGAGGTGGCATAGCTCTAACCTCTTTATTTTTTCATTTTTTTTGACATTTATGCTCTTCACCTCTAGCGTTTTTTGGCTTCATTTAACTTTGGCATACATTATTCTTCAATTTATTCATTTAGACCTTGTTGGGTGACATTTGATAAGTCATACATGAGCGGGGATTACATTTTTTAAAGGCCACGATGAAAGTAAAAGGGGAAAATGGAAAATGTTAGATGTGGTTAGGATATGAACACCCTACTTAACTAGATCACCAATAATACGATTTATCCTAAGTCAAGACAACATTTATCTAAGGAAAATCATGTCTCCCACGGTATAACGAGACAAAATAATACAATTATTAACATTAAGAAGTGTTATTAAATCAAACCAATTTTTATTACATTCATGACAAGGTTACAAACCGTCACACCACTTCTAAGCAAAAAACCCACACATGAAATAATATCACATCAACTAAAGTAAAGATGAATCATGAAGTACCATCTATGAGTGCACATATTATGAGGTGTAAAGCACAAGAGTTGATATACCATAGTAGAGTCATTTGAAATATCTCATGTGGTCATGTAAGGTTGGATGATATGATATTTGATGGATGCTCTAGAGTGCCAGATTGGTCTTTTGATTACCATGTTTTCATGGTTGGCAAAGAAACATGGTGGTGTTTTCCAAATTTCCAAAGACAAGGACAATCCCTTGAGCTCTCTGAATCCTCAACTGTCGACTCAGTCTGATGACGCTCATCCCAAGGGGGATCCTCAAGATCATGTTTTAGATGAGTGATGGTCTTGTAGCTATCATGAGTTTTTACAGTATGGGTCTGATAGCTTTTTATAGGTTTAACTATAGTTTTTGGTCTATTATTTTAAACTTGTCATATAATAACTCTATGCATAAGCATGTTATTTTTTGTCCTTTTGATAACTGGTATGGTTTCCCTCAGGGAAAGAGAGTAGACTCTAGTGTTTTTTATGGACATCTGGTGGATCCTTTAGCAGACTATTATGGATGTACATTTTTTCAATATATCAATAGAAAAACATCTTACAAAAAATAAACAATTTTATGCATTGTCTAAAAGAAATCGAAAATAAACAATTATTGAGTCCAATGTTCAAGTAGGTGTTGTTATAAGGAAAATCTCTCTATGGCCAAGGGTAAACCACATCAGATGAAAATGACTGCAGAAATCAACTCGAATTTCAGGTATGCTATATAAGCAAATATGCTAACAATACAAGATAAAGATCCTACCTCGTCCAGACATTCGATGAAGTCCACCGTTGGGCACTTGAAACAAAGAAATACACCTGCAACTTGTCCTCAACAACCAAGAAACACAAGAATATGGTGATAATATATAAATTTAGCACATTCAATAGCATAATCCATCAACATTCATAACAAATCTGCCCATGGAATAACAATTCAAATATTTTCAAGATATTAATTGGACGCGAAAAGAGTATTTCTATTAAAATGTAATCAATAGAAGTGACTGAATTACAAACTTCTGTGTCAGCACGATTCAGAACCGAGAAACTAAGTCCCTTCCAGCTGGGCATCCACCAAAGGCAAGCTCATATAAGAGAGACAATGAGGTTCTCAATCAAGTAGAGAAGAGCTTGGGGGATGAACAATGTGTTCATACTTAAAAGTACAAAGGGATGTGTTGACGATTAAAATCACAACGATGAATTTCGCCCGCAAAGGATTGCTAAAGCGCTATTATTTAATCATGATAATAATATAATACTAGTAGGTGGGACCCCTTGTAGACTAGAGGTGCAAAGATATTACACTTATATGTTGTTGTTGTTATGAGGTTTCCTACACAGTCCCTTACTTTTGATGATGCAATCTTGGTCTCATTTGATATGATAAATGGGTGGTTGATGCATTGTGGCTAAATGTTGTTGATATTTACTTGCGATACAGGGAAATTCTATGGTTATGAGAATCATATTGTTTACAGGTGCTATGTTATGTTATGTTATAACATTGGTTATTGATTCATATATGATTTATGCAAGGGATAATAAAATGGGAGCTTGATCAAAACAAAAAGGAGCTACGGATAAGTCATAAGGCCATGGTAAATAATTACATATAAACTTCAAATGAATATAATAAGTTGATACAAGTGGTGGACCTAGTCGTTAAAATATTATATGGGGGGACATATGGTAACRTTAATATGTGATTATCGTTGAAGTTATGGCAAGCGTTTAACGTCTGTTATGATATATCTCAGGTGGTGCACTATACAATAGATATGGTATCAGATATTTASGATGGATATGGCATTGAATTTTAGATTGAATATGGTTTGATTTTAATGGTGGATTTTATGTTAGTGGGATAGCTCGTACATGGAATTGAATGGGGCCAGGTAAGGAAGYGACGTGCATTTACTGCACSTCACTCCAAATCTCCCTTGAGCCCGTCACCCTAACATTGTTTCATTGTTTCTTTGTTGGTTGTGGAAGCTCTGCGATTTCAGGTTTGGAAGGGAAAACTTGACCAACTCGTCATTTAAGCAAATGACAATTTTCTCACAGGTATGGCTCTTTGTTTTCCATGCATGATGGACTCTCTATATTATGGATCCAATGGTGGCTCAATATTGCATGGGTTCTATGTTTTCTTGATTTTTTCGACTGTTTTTCAAGATTTTGTTATGGATTCTCTGTGATTACTATGAAATGTTGGTTGTTTTAAGCGAAGAATGGGTGTTATTGATTATAAAGGTTGCACATTGGTTATTTACTCAGTCAACTTGGTTTTTTATGATGGTTCTCTGTGAAATAATGGTGACAGTGGTGCAACGGGATCCAATTTTTATTGTTGAGGGGTTTTGACCACCAGTATGTGTATCAATGGCTGCCAACTATTTTCACCTCTCGGTCATTGTCATGATTCTTTATCCAATTTGCAATGCAACTATCGACAGTTAGTGTGGTTATTTTGTCTAAGCCCCGAGCCGTTGTTTGATGGCTCGTTCTTTACTATCATTTCACTAAAATCTTTCCACATTCCAATCTTGGTTGGCCCAGAATGTTTGATAAAGGTTAGTGTATGTATCAATGGATACAAGTTGCATCTTGACATTCTTTCACAAAGAGTTTTCACACCCGCCCTCTCATCTCTGCTATAATAACGATTGTATGTTGTGCGGCCTCACTGTCATTACCGTCAAACATTATCGATCTCCTGGGTGTTGGAAGAGATATGGTCTCTTTGTGTTTTGAGTACCCTTCATTGTTTAAGTTAACCTTTATTCCCCTATGCAAAGTGTTAGAGGCATCTGTATGCGCCTGGGTTGTCTAGCTCGAATTGCTTTGTTTTCCACTCGGGCATTCTCTTACGGTTCTGTCAAAATCTCAGGGTTATAAGTTGAAGGACTGTGGTGTTTTTAAAGAGCATGGATCTCTATTCTTTCAAAATTATATTTGTGGCATGTGGTTGTTACTCGGTGGTAAATGGATATGAGGATGTAAAAGGTTATGAACTCTTTGTCTTTTCTAAAGTCGGACAGACTTTCGTTACCTCTCTGGATTTAAATTCTAAAGAGCCCGACTTGGACTCTGACTTGCTTCTACCTTCCTTAGGCACCTTCTGGGGTTTTTCAAGTTTTTGGTTATCAGTTTAATGATTGTGGAAATTTTAAAGACACAGACTCCCTCGCTTAAAAAACCATATCTTAGTCGAATCTCAGTGTGTCCTCTCTGTGATGAATCCGTTTGAACATAAAAGAAAAGTAGGGTTACCTACCACCCAGGAGTTATCCTTCTATTCGATTATGGTCTCTCTTACTGTGTTTAATCCAAACACAATCGTGATTACATTGAAATATAAGAAGACACTTGTGTGAGTGATTGTTTCACCAAGCACGATCATGATCCTGTCAAGTTTAAAAGAGGTGTCTATGTCAATATCGTTCTGTTCTCTTCATACATCTTATGGGAATCACTGTGCAGACTATGATTGTTTTAAAAGGAAGTTTGTATATATTGATGCACACAAAGATCAAGCTCAGGGTTACAATTTTTTGGTTGACTGTTGTTTTCGATTCAAGATTGTGTCCATTATATTGTCAAAGACCTGTGTGTATGACAAACTCATCAAACGTTCTTTGGTTTTGTCCAGATTTTAAAAAGGACATGTGGGAAATTGAATTGGGCCCAATTTTTGTTAGAGGATAGTGACTGTTGATTTTTTTTATCCTGGGTGTATTATTGTTTCATTGCCAAGGATGAATGTTGGATATAGATAATAGAATCATTGTGCATAGTATGAATGTTTTTAAAAGGGAAAGAGATCATCGTTAGCATATGTAGTACTGTGATTCGAATGGTTATATTTTTACTGTTGAATTGGAAATATTTGCATACACATACTGTTATAAATTGAAGGATCCTAGGAAATTAAATGGTTTTATTGAGACAACAAGTAGTTTGTATGAAATTGAGGTAGAATAAATGTTTTGGTCTTGGAAGTGGATGCTTTTTGGATTGAATTTAAAACAGAGTTATGATAGTTGATTGATTTAATTTATTTTATGAACAATATCCATCTAATTCCCTCTCTTTTTCTCACTTTTTCGCTTATAAATCCCCTCATGATCTCAAATTCATTTTGCATGCCCTTTTCACTAAAATTAAATTAAAACTTTGTATGACAATGATAAAAAAAAAAAGACACAGAGATAGATGGTAGCTGATATGTTTTGTTATTGTTGCATAGTTAGTTATTTAATTAATTGTCGAGAAATAATCGTGTTCTTACTCCCTGACATGTTATCACTTTTTTGCTCAATACAATCCCCCTAGATATCCCATGAACCCTATTTTACRCCCTTCTCATTTGACAATTATCAAATACATTTTATGGATTGGATTGCATGGCTCTGATGTGATTGTTGAGCCAAACTTTGTTTCATATTAAGAGAATGCCATGTATGGTTTGTCTAGAGCTAGTTGCTAATAATTGTTTCATACATGATGAGAATCTTCAGTAGAGGAAGTCATGGCCGAAATAATAGGGGCAGAGGAAACTGCAACAAAAGTCCTCAAAGGCCTAGATTCTCAATACATTTCGATGTCGATCCTCAAGAGTTAAACCAACTCTTTCAAGATGGATTTTTCAATTGGATTGGGCAAGGGATAGTCCAGCCTAAACCAGGGAGGCCTCCCTTCCAGCCCCATCATGTTCCTGGTATCCTTGTGCCTCCCCATGTATCTTTGCAACCTGAAGTTCCTGAGAATGATGGATGGCAGGATATTGTTCACCCAACAGTCTCCCACCATCATGGCTGGCCAAATTTTCCTTTACCTCCTCCTCCTCCACCTGTAAACCCAATTTCTCAGATTTCCCCTACACACTCACCTATATAGTCTTCCCACACAATCAAAAGACTCAAAACTGAGGCCCACCATGTGCATGATAAAGGTAAAGTTGTTGTTTCTCCCTCCTCTCCATCAAGTGACTCAACCAAGTCAATATCATCCCGTATGCACTTGATAAATGACTGCTCCCATGTCATTAGTGAGATCAAGCGTCAAGGTTATTCCCAACCTAAGGCTAATTCATGGAAGTCAAAAGGGGATAGGAGAAACAAAGGAAAAATTGCCTCTCAATGTGGCAAATATGTTTTTTGATTATGTGTTTATTATTGATTTATTGAGGATAGTGGACTGCTGAAAGTTTTGGACAACAAACTATTTTTAGATATTGTGTATATTATATGTTGAATATAATTTGAAATATCACAGATATTTAAATTTCAAATTGTGGAAATGATTATGGGATCCACAAGGCGGGATGTGTTTGATTGATTGTCTAATTATGTTTATTTTTGTTAAGAAATTAAAGGGAGTCACAAGGGGTCCCACCTACTAGTTATTATTTAATAAAAAGACCCTTTATTATTATTATTAATTCCTCCCCTAAACTAAAAGTTAGTTGAGTTTTAGTTAACTTAACTAAATGAGGTAGTTGAACTACTTCAAATAATTTGGAATGCATAAAATCCAAATTAGAAGGAAGAACAAGGAGAGAATAGAAGGAGAAAGCATACTAAGGTTTTCTCTTCAGTTTTATTGAGATAGTTAAATTTTCATTCATTCTTCAATTCATTGAAAGCGTGATTCTCTTTTATGACAACAGGGTCCTATTGTAGACAACAAGGTTCAAGGTTGAACCATATCATTTAGATGCTTGTTTCAGAGGTGTTGATCTATCTTTGATAGTTTGTGTAGACTTGTCTGTTTGTGAATTAAGTTTCATGACTGATAAAGGATATTATGTAGAGTCAAGTGGGCATCAGTCTGTGGCAAGTTGATCCATATTTTAAAGTTCAGTTTTTACTTATTGTCATAGTCCTTTTGTATGGTTTTCATCGGGGATATCTAAGTTTGACCTTGGTCCATGCCCCCACAAGGATTTTTGTAAAGAGAACGATTATTTTGATTTCTTGGAATGAAATAAAGAGATTGATGTTTTGTTTCATCCGTGTTAATATGTGACTTTGTATTTTTTCTTTTGATCTCCACATTTACTTTTGCAATCTCTTATATTCAGAAAATTATATTAAAATGTTATATTTTGCAACAAACTTTTATTTAAAAAAATCAGCCTAAGCCCTTGTAATTAATACTTGTGGATTGGGAAACACTTTTTGAGGATATAAACATAGGGTAATATTCCCAACTATCTTGCCTTAGCCAAGCAAGATTTGAAAATGCTTGAGTAAGATAAATTCATATATTTTCCTCAACATTTATTTGGAGACCATACTAGGGAGATCTTCCATATCTCTCTGGTTGATTTTATGCTTGATTATCATTAAATATATTTATATTTCTAATATTGATTCTTTGTCTGTTTCTTTTCTTCATGACTGTACATGTTGCAAGGCAACCCAATATTGAGCCCGGTCTTAAAGATCATACCATCATTGCTTTAAACTTGTTTAATACCATTTTAGAGACCGCTAACACCCGGGTTGAGCTTGAACGCTCATGGGCAATGATTGAATAAGACATAAATGTCTGAGAACATTGGGAAGCTAGGCAAAGACAACCTAATAATCAACCATAACTTTCTTTTTCATACAGTTTTGATCTTCTTTTCATGTCCTTAGATCCTCACATCTCTAGGAGAAGAAAAGTTTTATCACCTGAAATTAATCCTATTGTTGAAATAGAAAGAAGAAACGTTGTTTTGTCAACCCAACAAAGTAGTTTAAGGAGAAATTTGTCTGATTTGTCCAGTTCGTCTTTCTCTCCCTTACCTATCATTCACAAGATGGCATCTAGTGGTGGATCTGGTGGCACTGGAGGTGTTTCTTCATCTCAAACTTCAACCTCGTCAGTGATTGGTAGCTTATACAGTCATCAAGTCCTCGTCCAATCTAATACAAACTACTATATGGCATGCTTCCTCCCCTCTTAACCTAGCACCTGCTACTCATCCGCTTCCTAAATTCAAAGAGAATCTCCCTAGGTTTTTAGGGAATAACACGGTCACTACGAATAAACACTTGTGGAATTTTCTAATGCCTATCACAACATAGGACCCAATGACAATGACACTTGTATGCACTTGTTTGTTAATTCCCTGGAAGGGAAGGTTGTGATCGATTTCTTTGACCTTCCTACCAAGATTATTTTTACTTGGGAGGAGTTAGTGTATTGTTTCAAGTCTACCTATGGGCATTCTAAGAGCCCAGCTGAGCAGTTACAAGAATACAATAACATTGATTATAAGGACAGTCAAACTATCAAGTCTTTCAACTTGCGTTTCACCAAATTATATAACCAAATTCCTAAACACATTCACCCTCATAACAAAGCCACTTTCATGCATTACTATAATGATTTATCTTCCCCCTACCATCATAGGCTTGAATAAAATTACATTGATAACCCTGGTTCCACTTTGCATACTTGTTTAGAGTATGAAGAACAACTTGAAATAACATGTCTTCCTAAGGGAGATTCAGTTAAACAGACGGACATGTCTACCTTCTTACAGCTTGTACAAGACATGAATAATCGAATGATAACATATGAGTGGAAAGGAAGTGTCCCTTCTCTTACCCCCGGGGCCTCATCTTCTTCTTCACCACCCTTTAAGAATCTTAATGAAAATAACTTTCAACCTAAAGCAATCATGCCTCGTAGCTGGTGTAACTTTTGCAAGGAACACCATGAGGAAAGTACTTATGAGGTAAAGAAGAGTGACAGAGATAAAATATTTGGTAAAAGACCTGAAACTACTATTGTTTTCCTAGAATTTGCAGAGCCAAAGGATGTTATGATCATAACCACTAGGAATAAATCCTATGGTCCAAAAGGTAAATATGATCCTCCTCACACTTCTTCTATCCCAAGATCATATTCACCAACTGCAACTGTTTAGGTTTCTAAATCTCTTGACAATCAAGGAACTATCTCCCCTCTTCCCTCTTCCAAATAAAACATTCTCAATCAGTTGGCCAATATTAAAGTTGATGCTACCCTCATGGACATGGTTGTCGTGCCTGAGCAACAAAAGCATCTGAAAAATTTCATGGAAGGAAAAGCTTCCCTTGTATCCAACCTCTCTGAAGTGGTAGATGAAGAGGATTCAATTGTAAATAAAGTAGGTGTACATAACTTTAGACACCCTGTAAAAAAAGCCCCATTTTTTATTTCTCTAAAGATTATGGACAAAATATCCCATTGTTGTCTCATTGATGGCAGTTCGGGCCCAAGTGTAATGCTGAGGATTATTATGGAAGAGATAGGGTTGTATTGTACAAATGAAAATGCCAAAATCATACTCTCTTATAATAGTTTACAACAAACGACCATAGGTGAAATCAAGGATGTGACCTTGGTTTTGTGTGCACATCCTGAAATAAGGACAACCCTTAATATTCAGGTAATCGATATGCTAGTGAGTAATTATTCAATCATCTTAGGAAGATATTGGCAAGCTTTGATGTGTGGATACCTCTCACTCGACGTGACACATTTATCCGTTCCTCGGAATGGTAAAAACATCATAGTCCTAAGGGAGGGAAGAATTTCACCTTAAATAGAAAGCGTCCCATGACCTAATGTGAATTATATCGAGGAGGACCTATGTGTGTATTCCATCTTTGTAGATGAGGACAACACTACCTTGGAACAAATCGACATAGAATATGGGATGTGGCATATGCACTTTAATGGTTCATGCTCCAATGAAGGGAACATAGCTGGTATTATCTTGTACTCTCATGTGGGTAAAATTTGTAACTTTTCCCATAGGTTAGATTTTGCTTGCACAAACAATGTCACTAAATTTGAATCAATACTGCTAGGCATTGAAAATGCCTATAATCTAGGTTGTGGTCACCTTACAGTTTTTGGGGATTCCAAACTTGTTGTAAATCTTGTACATAAGATATATTCTCCTAGCAACAAGTTAATGAAGCGTTACACCCAAACTATTTGGGAACTTATCTCAAACTTGTTATCTTTCAACATCACTCATGTTAAAAGGTAATTGAACTCAATGGCTGACATGTTAGCTATTTTTGCAGCCTCTCCTACTCGACAACTTCTGCCACAAAGACCTGATTGCACCTTTCAATCTCTATATCGTCTGCATGTCCCTGACAATGTAGAGTCATGGAAGGTCTTCCCTAGTGATGAGAGCATCTGTGCTTTCATCCAAAATGAACCTTATAAGCCTAAGGAAATTATATCAATGGAAGATAAAAAAATTATGAAGGGCTTGACTCCTCTAGAAAGTTCATTTTCATCGAGTGATGTAGGCAACAAATAAAAACATAAAGAGGAGGAGTTGAAAAAGAAAGTGGGTGAAACCATTTCCTTGAACATTGGAACACCCGAGTGTCCAAAGAATGTTAAAATAGGTGCCCAATGTTCTGATAAAGAAAAATTGAAGTTCGCTAAGTTGCTTGGTGAATTTCAAGATGTTTTTGCTTGGTCTTATGAGGATCTTCGTGGTTTCGATCCTGTTATTATACAACATGCCATTCCTATCAAGGAGGGCATAAAACCAGTTAGACAAAAACAAATACCCATTAACCCTACACTGGAATCAACTATTCGAAAGGAGTTGGAAAAACTCTTGAAGGCTAGGATACTTTTCCCTGTTAAGTATTCTGAGTGGGTTTCTAATTTGGTTCCCATTCGGAAAACAACCAGTGAGATTAGATTATGCGTTGATTTTTGCGCATTGAATAGGGCTAGTATTAAAGACCATTTTCCTCTCCCTAATATGGAAATGATTTTGCAGCAAGTTGCAGGGTCACAAATGATGTCCTTACTTGATGGTTTTTTTGGTTACAATCAAATCAAGGTGAAAAGGACATATAAATACAAAACCACTTTTATTACTCATTGGGGCACTTTCACGTATGAACGTATGCTTTTTGGCTTATCCAATGTAGGTGCCACTTTTCAAAGAGCTATGAAAATAGATTTTGATGGTTTGATCGGCAAAATTATTCAGATTTATCTTGATGAATTAGCTGTGTATTCAAAAAACCGATAAGATCATTTCGATCATCTTAGAAAGATTCTTGTGTGATGTAGGAAATTTGGCATTTCTTTAAATCCTTCTAAGTCTATTTTCAGCATTACCAAGGGCAAGATCCTTGGACACATCTTCTCTAATTCAAGAATAAGAATAGATCCTGAAAGGATTGTTGCTATCCTAAATCTTCCTGCTCCTACTTCCAAGAAGGAGGTGCAAGCCTTTATGGGTGTTATCAACTTTGTCCGTAGGTTTGTTCCTGATTTTGTTGTAATGGTAAAACCAATTCATAATCTTCTTAAGCAAGACCTCTCCTTTTCTTGGACAGATGATGTCGAGAATTATTTTGTAGGGATCAAGAAGGAAATCAGTTCTACACCAGTTTTGGTGAAGCCAGATTTTGAGAAAGAATTTATGATATATACTAATGCCATAGAGGAAGCAATTTCTACTATCCTCATGCAATGTGATGACCAAGTAAATAAAAAACTAGTGGTTTAAATGAGTCAAATATTTTCAGATGATGAGTTTAAATATTCTTTTATTGAAAAGCATGTTTTCGCTCTTGTTAAAGCTGTTGAAAGGTTTCACCATTTCATCTTAGGTAAGCACACGTTCGTAAAAGTCCATTTACCTATTGTCAAGTTTTTACTCTCACAGACTTATCTTTCAGGAAATCTTGCACATTGGCTTGCCAAGATACAGAAGCATGATTTATCTATCATGACTTCTAACACCATCAAGGGACGTGACTTATCCCTTCACTTAGCTCAGCATGCTGAAACAAGTGAAGAAATTGATGAACAAGATAGCTCTCTATCAACATTATTTTACATTGACAATCAAATCCTTCCTGTGTCTGAACATCCTTGGTATAAAGATCTGGTTTATTACTTGCAAAATCAAAGATGTCCAGATAACTTAGATACCCATMAAARAAAAAGGCTATGTCTCGAATCTGCTAGATACATCATTATAGGAGAATTCTTGTTTAAAAGATTTGCCGATGGTATGTTACTTCGATGTGTGAACAATGAGGAAGCACATAAATTGTTGCTAGAGACTCATGGATCTTCAAATTTTGTTAGTCATGTAGGATGTCACTTTTTTGCTAAAACCAATGCTTTTAAGATTATCAGGAAAGGGTACTAGTGGCCTTCAATATTTCGTGATTCTTATATTTTTTCAAGATCTTGTGACAAGTGCCAGAAATTTTTCGGAAAAGAACGTCTTTCAGCGATGCCTTTACAACCTATCCTCCTTGACTTTCCTTTTCAAAGTGGGGTTTGGACTTTATTGGTCCTATTAATCCTCCATCTTTGGCAAGGAAAGTTTTTATCTTAACAACCACAAACTACTTTATGAAATAGACTGAAATTGTCCTGCTTAAGCATTCACAAGATGAGAAGATGATTTCTTTTATTGAAACTAATATTTTTTCCAGATTTGGTCTTCCTTTGGAAATTATTACAGACAATGGTCCCGCCTTTATTT
>JASDQU010585727.1:50084-69924 GCA_032191745.1 Picea mariana | reverse complement strand
GACCCTCTGAGATAAATAGAGGTTTTGTATGCCCAAATGAGGTTGCTTCAAGTTAGTAGGATATTTCTTAATTTTAGTTGTTCTTTTGATTATAGTTGTAGCCACTTTTACTTTTGAATGAAGATAATGGAGGAAAATTGACCCAATGCATGGTGTGGACATTGTTTGCAATTCCTTGTTATTGTGTTTTCATGAATGAATGAATTTCGTTATGAGTAGATGGAAATGTGAATGTTAGTATAAGTTTCAATTGTTTCTCTTATGCCAAATCGGTGCAAGGTATGTGCACAGAATGCAGGGAGTGCGTTGATGGGATATGTTTTTCTTCTGAAGCTCAGAAGATATAGCACAAAACTTTCCCCTTTGCAAGGAGTGCAAAGTGATTGCTGCAAGGCGTGCACAGTTGTCCGTAAGAACTCAAAACTTGCATAAGAATATGTTGCAAGGTGTACATTGAGCAAGAGGAGAACGCTAAGAGGGAGAGAAGAATTTCTTTTCAAGAAATCCTTCGGATCTGAGTTATTGAAAATCCTTGAAATGCAAGGAGTACGCGGGAAGTCGAAACCTTCATGAATGCCAAGATCAACAAGGATAACACTTTTCAAAAGTGTAGTCGAGGTCCGAGAGATGGACTTGCAAGAGGTTCAAAGGGGAAGACCTTTAAAGACTTATAAAATATTCTAAGTCAGAAGAAATTAGAAGCTCTGGAGGAGGAGAGACAGTGCTCGTTGGATCACAGCGCAAAGGATCAATAGTCATCTTATCAGAACAAGGTGCATGAGCTTTAACTCTTTACAAACAAGAGAGAGAAATCATCAAGGTTTGAGACTTGAGATTTCTGAAGCCTGAAGAGACGGAAAGCCGAAGTGAAATATCAGTCATTCGATCATCCAAAGCAAACCTGAGTCGTTAGATCGTCTGAAGTGAACCTTAGGCATCAGATCGATCAAGTGAATCTAAGCCATCAGATATCGTGAGTTCAAGAGGAAGTAGTTGAAACTTGATATTCTCGAAGCGCAAAGATCTGGAGAACCGAAGTGAATCTGGACCATTAGATACAAAAGGGTACGTGTCGGTGCATCATGAGATCTAGAGCAAGGAAAAGGTGAAGCATTGAAACACCCAAAGCCCGAAGAGACGAAGAGCCGAGAGTCGTCGATCTATAAGTGGACACTTGTCAGCAGATTGCGAGTTCCAGGAAAATTATAGTGGGGTTTATGTTTGAGAACTGAGACTATCGAATCCTGAAGACCCAGAGTGAATCTGGGCTGACAGATCTAGAGGAGATGTGGCATGAATCCATGGAATCTGGGTAAAGTTCTGAAGTGATTCATAGTCGTCAGATCTAAGAGAGACATGGCATAAATACATGTACTTCATGTAAAGACCTGAAGTAATCCTCGATCATCAAATCAGGAGGACATGCATCATTGGATCATAGCCTTTGGATAAAAGCCATTTGGAAAAGGGCAAAGTTTGATATTTGAGATCTCAAAAGTCCAAATACCCAAAGGAGATCTCGACCGTTGATTGAGAGGAGGGCCACATGACTGTTGATCTGAGTTGAAAGGTCAAACACCTGAAGTGAAGGCAGGACCATTGATTGTGAGGATAAGCTTCCACATATTTTTTGCTCCAGAATATTTCTCTGCAAAGGAAGCCAAGGTTTGAGATTTGGGAATTTTGAAGTCTGGAATTCCGAATCAACCACAGTCGTCGATTTGGGAGAAGGAGGTCTGAACCGTTGATCCCAAGAGATAGATCTCGGTCAGTTATTCGAAAGCACCGTCGAGATTGTGAGATCGATGGTCATCTTTCATTTTGGGGATATAAGTTCTCGATCTTTATGAGATTGAGGGCAGGCCGCAATTGAGACCATGGTTTTAGGGAAAAGACATGTGGAGGCTCAGGTTGAATTGCGGGGACAAAGCGGTTTGACACCAAACCACTCTTGAGTTCACCCACAATCACACATAGGCATGAGGTCATCACCCAAGGTCACATCTGAGAAGGGGTCGAGATAAAAGGCGCTAACGTCAACTCTAAGATTCTATAGAACGTGAAAGGGAAGGTCACAGGTATCGTGAAGCCTGCCCAGGGAGACGAGAGGACCTATGGTTAATACAGAACGAGACCAACAAGGTTTTATAGGGTCGTTCGACTCCAGATTCGAATATCCTGAACGGGAGGTCACACATCCCTTAGGAGAGAAGGGGTTCTGCACCACACAGGCTACCCGTGACCCACCGAAGCATATGTTGTCGAATACTTCATACCAAGGTCACGGTTGGTATGAGGAAGGATTGTTATCAAATATGTGAGAGATCTATCACTTCGATCTATCCTATTTTCTATCACCAATTTGGTAGGCAGAACTAGTACTCATAATGATTCAAAGTCCCAAATTTCTTACGCCATTCAGTGTTTGGAACCAAGACTATTCAACTAGACTGCAAGGTTCCTGAGGAATGTTAAAGAGCAGATATCCAAATGTAAAACTACCAGACAAAAAAAGTTCGGATACGGTTCTTTATTGGTTTTGTTTTTCCTAGAGCAGATTCCCTAGATGCAGCCATAGGTTGCAATGATAGCACCTCCTATGACTAAGCCTCGTATGGAGACGTGGACCATTCTTTCCACCAGATTGGGGAATGCGCCCTCGACTTTTAGATTCACTGTTGACTTCTTTGCCTGGTGGAGGAGGCAGTTAGTGGTGATTGAGGACTTACCCTATGTTGGGGTAGATTTCATAGGCAATGATGACTTGGTATGTCTTGAGGGCATATAGTGGGATGCATCAGGTACAAAAGATCATAACCTTGTAACACATATTTTTGTTTTGTTTTTATATGTTTTTGTTTGTGCAATGAGGGATATAAACCATTTTGTTTTCATCATGCAGACAGAGGTGTGTCACGTCCGGTGGAGATGCTAGCATTGGGGCATAGTGGGGATGCACAGGTGGCAACTAAGATGTGACTTTACATCTTCAGTGACATACAATTGGGGTCTCTTAAGGCCTCAATCATTTTCTACGATGGGTGACACGAGCAATAGGGTACTATGTAGAGCACAACGCAATATAGAAGGATGATTAGAGTCCTCATTCATTTTCTAGTCCTTATGATGATACTATGGGCATGAAGGCCCATGTTTTGCCTCATTGTGTAATTTTGTATGATGTATTTCAAAAAAAAAAATCTATCACACACACACACACACATATATACGAGTTTTGTGGTGGCTACCTATGTTGCATTTTTTGTTTTATGTAATTTTTTATACATATGATTTATGTTTCAAATGTTTATCTATGCGCAATATACCATTCCAACATGTAATTCGCTAACGAATCTATGATCGTGTTGAGTTCTCTTGATATGTGTTTGTACTCAAGAAATTCAAAACCTCTTTCGAGATGACAAACCCCCATATGGAGACATAGTAAAGTTGAGTTGTGAATGTCGTACTCACGATTTAGTTGACGGACCATGAGTTGGGAGTCGAGGTTGATAATAAATTGAGATATACCTAGAGAGGAGGCTTTGGTTAAGAGTTTGATGACCGCATGATACTATACAACATTATTGGTTGGATATTCAAGGAAAATTCTTCTCAAAGTCACTAACTCGCCAGAGTGGTAGATGACCCAAGCTGCAGAAGCGATGTTTTGGGTATGTCGACTAGCACCATCCACAAACCCAAAATAGATGGAAAAGAATGATGTCATTTACACATTCAATCACAAATCAAAGTATAAGAAACTGAGATAAAACTCTTTTACACAAAATAAAATACACACCGAGTCAAAAGTATATAGTACAGTAATGTACAAATCACACATGCGAGATATTCTATGCATAGTACTTCTTGAGGTAAATCCCATTTTGGGGCTCACCAAGAAATATTCCATTGTAGTCTACTAACTTGTAGGCACCTTTTTGTAACACGTGTTTTATGATGTATGTCATGTTCCACATGAATTCTAACTTTCGTGCCCCCGGTGTGTCATGGTATTGATAATAGACAAGGACTAGATCTCCTTCTGCGAAAGTGCGAGGTTGGATAGACTTATCATATTTAATTTTCATTCATTTTTTATACGTCTCGTTGATGAGAGAAGCATCGGGACGGGTTTCATCCAACTTGGTTAGATATAATAATCATTCCTCTTCGGTAGAAGTGTGAGGCAAGAGTTCTACGGTCAGTTTCAACGAAGGGATCTCAAATTCAATTGGAAGTACTACTTCTATCTTGCATACCAACTGGAAGGGTGTAAATCCAGTTGCGGTTTTAACTGAAGTTTGATAAGTCGAGAGTGCGGAAAAGAGTTGCAAGTGCCAAGAGGTTTTTTTTTCTCCCACCATGCATTGAAACATGGTCTTCAGGACTTTGTTGATGGATTCAACTTTTCCATTTTCCTAAGGATAGTAGGGGGATGAGTTGTCATGGAAAAAACCTAACTTGGTGTGCAATTCACTGATCATCTGGTTCTGGAAATGGGATCCATGATCAGTTACAATAGTTTGTGGCACATCGAATTGAGTGATGATGTGATTGAACATAAAAAGTGTTGCAGCGCGACCATATTTAATAAATGTAGGCATAGCCTCAGCCCATTTAGTGAAATAATCGACGGCAGCGATGATATAACCGTGCCCCCCGGATGAGGTAGGATTACATTGCATAAAATTGATGCCCCATTTTGCAAAGGGGCCGACGGAGAGAATGGGATGAAGTGGAGTTGGGTGGGTACATGATTTCCTATGAAATATCTGATAGGGTGGCATTTTTTAACGACCTCAATGCAATATTTTAATATGGAAGGCCAAAAATAACCAACACGTAGAATTTTTTGGGATGTAGCCATCCCAGGAAGATAACTGCCACAAGCTCCAAGGTGACATTCATTTAAAACTTGTTCATTCTCTTCATGGGTTAAGAAACATTGGAGGACATTATAAATTCCATGACAGTACAAGGTATCGCCAATGATAAGGTAGCGCTTTGAGTGGTGTCTAATGCGGCGTCATTCATTGCATGAAATGTTTGGATGAAATCATTGGGTTTGTAGATAGAGAAGAATATCTCCATACCAAGGATCAGACGTACTAATGAGGAACAAGGATTCATCAGGGAGAGAATCACTGGGCTCAGTATCCTCATCAGTATGGAGAAGATCTAAAATTAGTTCCGCAAAAACCAACAATTTCTTAGCCTTTGATTTGGAAAACTCAAGATCGAATTCTTGAAGGATGACGATCCATTTCGAATATTTTCCCCAAAGTACTTAATGAGTCAAGATGTGGTACATGGGGTTCGAGTCTGTGATGACCATGGTAGTGCGTAACAGAATGTAATGGTAAAATATTTTGACAGAAATAATTGTTTCCAAGGCCAACTTTTCGACATCTGAATACCAGATTTCAGGACCTGAAAGACTTTTACTCAGATTGTAGATCACATGTTCGGTGTTGTCTTCATCCTCTTGTACTAACACCATATAAATAGTGGAAGTGGAGGAATCCAAATAAAGGATATAATCTTTCCCATAATTTGAAGGATGCAAAAGAGGTGTGTTCATTAAGTCATGATTAATAGCATCAAAGGAGCATTGAGTGGTTGCATCCCAGATGAAAGGGGTATCTTTCTGCAATAATCTCATGAATCCTTTAGTAATTTCAGCGTAATTACAAATGAAATGGTGAAGAAATTTTTCCTTCCCTTACAAACTTTACAGTTGAGTGAGGTTGTTGGGAGGAGGTGAAGCTAGAATGTCTTTGAATTTCAAGGGATCCACCCTAATACCATCTTTGGAGACTACGAATCCAAGGAGTCTCTCTGATTCGATAGCGAATATGCATTTATGGGGGTTCAAACGTATGTTGAAAAACCTACACTAAAGAAATATGGCTCGTAGGTGACCAATGTGGTCTCGTCGACGAGACGAGTGAGCGGGTAAGTCATCGATATAAGGTTCAACAATATGTTAGATATCATGGAACGCATACGACATGGCCCGCCGAAAAGTGGCTCCAGCATTTTTAAGGCCAAAAGGTAATTTATGCTAATCAAAATTCCCCCAAGGGAAGATGAAGGTCATTTTATGTTGATCAGCCGGTAAAATATCTATCTGGTTATATCCAGAAAATCCATCCATAAAATAGAAAATGACACTTCCGACGCAATTATCGATCATTTGGTCGATAAAGGGTGTAGCGTAATTGTCCTTGGGACAAACCTTATTAATATCTCGATAATCGACAAAAACACAAATTTTCCCCTATTTCTTGGTGATCGGAACGATGTTGGAAACCCATTCAGTGAAAGGGATAGGATAAATTAAACCAGATTTCAACAGTTTTTCTACTTCTTCCTTGATTCTCGTGGTTTTATTAGGATGGACCAGGTGAAGTTTTTTTCTCACATGTTTAACTCCTAGGTAAGTTTTCATTTCATGCACAATGATCGATGGATCAATCCTTGACATCTCTTCATAACTCCAGGAGGAGATGTTGCAAAATTATTTGAACAAGGTGGTATAAGATTCAACTTCTTCAGTTGAATAGTTTGCACCTAGTTGTATGTTTTCCACAATACCTTCTTTAATGCATATGTCAGCAGTGATAGTGGAAGAGATGTTTCCCAAATTCCCCTCGAAGATGGTATCATGAGTGAGTATTGGAGATTGGGGGGATTCGACGATATCGTTAGGAAATATAGATGAAATATATTTCTCTATGTCATCCAAAATGGGAAGAAAGGACGAACGATGGTGGTTGTCATCCCATGGTGCCTCCTCGATACCAAGAATTTCCATAATGTATTCATTTGATGGAAAATATGTAGGATGTAATCGAGAGTAGAGGATAGGGAATATAAACAAGATGGAAATGAGTAAGTCGTAGGTTCCAGCAGATCTTGGTCATCCAGTGGAGAAGAGGCAGACTGGATGGCATCGTATTCAGCCTCTGCAAGACTAAGTGGCATGGTGTCACCTAGTGTATCAAATGCTAAGGGACTAGGCACGATCTAAGGATCAGATGATTCAAAGGATTGATGTGCCATAGTCAAAATAATATTAACCATTGTGATATGTTGCGTAGTGGGGGGAATAGGTGTAGGGAAGGTACCCATGAGTGAAGAGTCTTTCAAGAGACCTACCCCAACACTTTCATAAGTGATTTTTGAGTCTTCCCAAAAAGGAATGTTGTTGTCGTTTGAGTGCAAGCATCAGGGGTACAAGAATCTAACTTATCGATGGTCACAAATTTACCTTGATGAGGGAATTAGACACATCAAAAAACCAATGAAGCAACGACATTCATAGCATAGAACCAACCTCTCCCTAGCAACAAATTATAATCGAGGGGATCATCAACGACTTCAAAATCTACAGAAACATTTTTTCCTCCCAATAGAATGGCTAAGGATTGTAATAATCCATGAGGTCAGAAACCTCTTCCATCAAATGCTTGTAACACAGTGGGATATTGATTAAGACCAGGTGATTTAAGGCCTTTCTAGCAAGACAAAGACATGACACATGTGGATTCCGCCTCATCCAATATCATGCGATGAATATGTTGATTATGGAAAACAACATCGATCTGGAAAGACAGTTGGTGAGAGAGTCATGATTTAAAATTATCCAATTTAAACGTGATATTGTTAGATGACTCGGGATATATAGCTCCGATGGCTACCAAGAGTTTCCTATGTTGGCTAGAGAAGTGCTGTAAGACTTTCAGAGTTGACATAGAACAAGGTGCTTGAGATAAATCTTCAACGATGTTGTAGTTTTGAGTAGCACACGAGTTAGGATTATAGGTCAACTTTCGAATTATGCTCTTGGGAGGGCGTAGAATAGATTCAAAGTTGGGTTTCTCAATCTGGAGTGGCCCAGATGGAGGGGTAACTGTAGTAGGCATTGGATATGTTGTAGTACTAGTAGTTACCTTTTCTTTATCTGGTTTACCTGGAGGTGTGTTGTATGTCATAGTATGAGTGGTCAAATCTATCCCATTAAACATGTAAATGTGTGAACTCGACGAAGCTTCCTCATTTGGAGGATGATTTGGATTACCTCCTGTCAAAGGTGCAGGAACTTGGGAAACCAATGACTATTGTTTTGGAGAAGGATGTGTAAAAAAAACAGGTTGAGAATTTCCTTTAAAAATTTTGGTAACTTCGTCTCGATGAGGAAAATCTCATGGATGGTGATCTTCACCACAAATGAGACACAGAAATTTCGGTTTGCGTTGTGGTTTTTTCTCAATAGTAGGTGGTTGCATTTGTGTTTTTTCATTTTCAGTTTGATTATTATTTTTCTTGGGTTTATTCTTAGTTTTCTTATTCTCCTCTTACTATCGTGGAGAAGTAGATGGAACTGCATTCACATCGGATATTTGAGTCTAGGGGGGAGTTTGATGAGAGTGAAGTCGACCTGGTAATGCGGGCAGTGAATGAATGATTTCTCATGCCAGTCGACTGGGCACTGGATTGGGTTTTGACGGAATCGATAACTCCATCTGTGTGAGCGGTGGAGGATGGTTTTGATGGATCAGTTGATGGAAGGGGAGCATTTGGAATCAATTCATACAAAGTATCAGATTGGGAATAAACCAAGTCTAGATACTGGGCACGAGTGATGGATTCCTCTTCTATAATGACACCACCCATGGCTATGTCATGAGCAATTGGAGACAAAAGAGATTTGGTGAACCATTCATCTAACAATTGGTCAGGAATGGTCGCTTTGATCAACCATCATCATCGTCTCCAATCATGAATATGATAATAGATATGTACGGAATTGTTATGACAAAGGGATGTCAAACGCTTCATGTCAATTTCATAGTGAATAGGTAATTGGAAGTGTGTGACAAAATCCATGGAAAGTGAATTAAAATCTTGAAAAGTTCCACATTGTAATTCAATGTACCATTTAGCCATTGTACCCATAGTGTATGTTGGAAAAGACGTAACCGAATAGAATCATCCATTAGTGAATTTTATGAACACCATAGATGACAGGTCATAATGTGGTTATTAGGGCCTTCACTAGGTTTACCATCAAATTTCAGAATATCAGAAGGTAGTTTAGCAGGAATGACTAGCCAAAATGAAGAATGTAATATGGGATCATTTGTCAATCTCGACAGATCGAGTAGATCTAGAGTGGATAAGAACAATAGTTTTCAATTGACCTATGGATGATATTGGTGTGGCATAGGGACACCAGTAGGATCGTAAACTAATTGAGGTGGGTAATTGTAGCCAGCAGGCCCTCCCATGTGCTATTATTGTTGACCAACAAAGGTAGGATTTACTTGTTGAGGAATGTGCATAAAAGGAGAGGGGAAACCCATTTTCCCCTAGGGAGGATAACTAGTGTAACCCAAGGGAGGATATTTATCTTGATTAGTTTGAGGTGGATAACCAGGTTTCCCTTGAGGAGGGTAACTATGTTGACCCTAAGGAGGATAAGTATTTGTCCCTTGGGGAGGAAACAATGAATGACGTTGAGGACCCCAAGTGGGATTTGAGACTCCTAGGAAAGGTTTTCCATAATGTAATCTAGAAGTATTAGGATTTATGATTCCTCTTTGCGGGTTAGGGTTTGATAGCCCTCATTGATGTGGTTGATGGAACTGGCTTCCTTGGGTTGGTCCCCAAGATTGTGTGGGGTTTCCAGTGAACGAAGGTTGAGGTTTTCCCCCTGACATTGGTTGGGTAGAAACGGGGGTATGACCAGTGTTGGCACAAGGACAGACCCAGGGTTCAACACTGAAGAGTGCACCAACAAAGCCCTAACTATCGACCCTTTCGGTAACACCTGCGAAGCAGATGAAGTCTCATCGGAGCTAGAGGTAGGGGTGGTTGCAAGACTCGGTGGTCTGCAACCTTAGTTGGGACACAAATATGTGATTATCTTTCTTACAGCACACTTAGCAACTGTTATTCCTTAGCATACATTCATTAATATACTTCACAAAAGGCACAGATAATCACAGTAAATACTATACTAAGAATGATTCAGTACTTATCCACAGAAATATAGGTTAGATTCAATAGATCAAGCACTAAGCATCTCATATATCAGATCTAATGTTCATTCATTCATCAATAGCACAGAGCCTAACTAGATCTACTTAATCACATCAAGCACTTAGCCAAGAAAGAGATAAATGCATAAAAGAGAAGCATAAAGCACTATAGACACAGTTACTATGGTTCACCCCCACCCTGGGGATGCGTCCACAAAGTCTTCTTTATATTATCACGGTCAAGCAGTTACAGCATAGAGCTCTAATGACCCTTACTTTGCACAGGACAGAAGATCTATGCAACTCACTAGATCCTTCTTCCTTGCTCTTTAGACTATAACAACCTACACTTAGCTCTCTGATCTCATGCACAGAGCACTCTAAGATACATTCGGTCACACAGATCCAATTACTAGCACTCAGCTTTCATTCATATATCACATAGATGTACTACATTACTATCTCATCTTTATCTTATTATCTACATTGCCTATTTATAGATTACAAAATGGGCCTAAACGTGGGTAAACCCACGGGCTAACATCCCTTTCCCGTTACATCAACCCAAAACCCTAAAATGGACACCAAAATAGATCTTGCTTCCTTATTTTTTGCTTCGTGTTGCGATCCTTCCTTGGCAAGCTATCACAGTCGCAAAAGTGGTCAAGTATGACCAAGTACTCTTCAAAAATTTGTCAAGGGCCAACAGGCCCCCAACACTCACCTGTGACTCACCTTGAGTCAGTCAGGTCTGACCAATTCCACTTTGAATGCCTCGAGCTTGGCTCGAGCGGCTTCGACCTGCTACAGTGCAACAATAAATTCTTGGATTATTGTGTCATTGAGCGGTCCTTCCAGGCGTTGTTCTGCAGTGATGACACCCTGTTCGAGTTCAACTCCCTGACTTTCAAGTTCAGTGAACAGTTGGCATGCCTTCTCTTGGAGTGGTTGTATTCATTGAGAGACATCCATTACTTTACTTTGCAACATGTGTACTTTTTGTTGGGTTGTGCGTTGCTTAGCGAACCTCTTCATTCTTTCGACTGGGGTCACGGACTTCAGCTGCGCTTGTAACACATTTACATGTTTCTTTTCTTCGTGGAGTTGAACCTCTAATGTCTAAAATTTTGTATTCTCTATGAGGGTTTCATAGTTTTGGGTGCTTCTGGTGCTTAGCTTCCTACATTCCGAAGCCAAAGTTTTTAATCGGTTGACTGTGCTTCGAGAAGTGGCCTCTCTTTGATCTCTTATCTCTTGGGGTGTCTCGGGCATGGTGCGTTTCTCCAGATTTGTTATGCGTTGTTGAATTTGTTGGATTACTGCTTCCAGTTAGGTCACCTTCTATGGAAGATGATCTTCCATTTTCACTTCTATGATCGTCACAGAGTGTAGTGCCTTGTGAACTCTTTCTTGTGTTTCAAGTTGCTCTGCTAGCAACTGGTCCTTGCTCTACTGTAACTGGGCTTTTTCCTCCTCCCATTTGGCTTGTAAGTCAAGTTTTTCCTGTTCTACCTTTCTCCGTTTCTCTTCATGTGCACTCTGTGCTTGCGCCAAAGCCTGGGTGGATTTTTCTATGTCTTCTTGAGCTCGTCGAAGGCGAGCTTCAACTTTCTCGGTGATTTGGCATAACTGTGTGGGATCATCGCATGTTCCTGATATTTCCATTGTTAACAATGCCGTAGAAACTACTTGGTGGGACTGAAGTGCCTGTTGCGCTTCTTTGAATTCACCCATGATCCAGTGGAATAGTTCCTCCTTCTTTGGTTCTTGCTTTTCCATGAGCTCTAATGAAACATCATTCAGCGCGGCAATTAAGAAGTCAAAATCATCTAGGGTAAGCGTAGTCTTAAGCGTGGTCTGGGTGGCCTTATTTTTCTTTATAGATGAGGGCCTCGGTGGGGTAATCTTCCTTTTCTTGGAGGGATCTACCTCGTCTCTAGGCGGGGTAACCTCGCCTTTGCTCTGTTCAACTTCTGTGCCCCCTAGTTCTTCATCATCACCTCCCTTCACAGGTGAGAGAGAAGCAATCCTTGTGGATGTGCTATGGATATCTTTAACTTCCACATCCTTCTTAGTCTTGCACGGTCCTGGTGTATCTGGCATAGCTTCAGGGCTATCTACATTGAACATCTCTGCGGGGTCTGCTGCAATAAGGAGGTCTACTGACCATTCCTTGGTAATCTCCTCCAGGTCATCTTCTATCAGCTTGTAATATGACTGGAGTTTTTTTTGTGCTCATCTGCACGTGTTGTCTCGTGAGATTCTCTTGGTCAGCATGAACTGTGCGCACCCCTTTCGAGAGGTACGCAGTGACTACAGCATAGTCAAAGTCTCTGGGTACAGAGTCTCGATTCACTAGTTCGCTTAGTGGTGGGATATATTTAGGCAAGATGCTTGGGATCATCTTCACAATGGCGAAGTCGTTTCCTAGATCAGCTCGTCTTTTTGAAGGCGATTAGGATGGTCCTGCTCGAGCAGTGGAGGGGAAAGCTGGAAGTACTCCCAAGGATTATTCCTGTACACCTGTAGACATTCTACGTTCTGACATGACTCTCTCATCCATTAAATCAATTAGAACTTCTTCAACAATTTTCTTAGCAACGCTAATCTTGTTCAACATACAAACTTGGGTCAGCTAGCTCAGGTACAAAAAGAATTCAGAGACGACAGCGAATAGTAAGGAAATGATCTCAGGGTAAGTAAATCTCAGGTTTCGTACTCAAATTCTCAGTTAGCATAAATTATTCTCGGTGTGTGGCGCGACAGGTTAAGTAGGAAATCTCAGCAACAGACATGGGGCCTTCATTAACTTTGTTCTATCCGTTCTGGTGTTATCCAATGGTCTAGTGGTAACCCATAACTTCTTTTCGATCCCTTTGGAGCGGTGGTCGAATGGGTATATCAGTTCCAACAGCTATATTTCTTTGTCATGGCGAAGTATTCTATGTCGTTGTTCTGATATCTCGACGAAGCTCCAATTCTGCAATTCTTCTTGCTGCGAAGTGTCCTCTAGAACCTCTTGTAACCTTACAGTATTAGCCCTTTTCTTTCTTAACTTCCTATCCTTATTCCCAGTGAGTTTCATCTCAGTAATTCTTTTACCATTATGATGTTTATCTTCTATGGTCTTAGTTACATCGCGTTGTGGAAAATCTTTCTTAGGGTTCCTTGATAATACTTCTTCTATATCAAAAATAGGTAACTCGATCTTCTGTCGATCCTCAAGTGTTCTTTTAGCTTCGACATCATAGGTACTAATATTAAATATCTGTGATCTTCTCTTTTTTTCTTCAATCAAATGTGCAATACTTATGGTCATAAAGTCTTTCAACTCTTTCTTCTTTTGTTCCAAAACTTTCTCTTCTTCTCTTCGTCTGGCCTGTTCTCTATCAATCCAGGGTTTTCCTATGAGCATGGTAAATGGGGCACTGTCTTCAACAAATTTAATGATCTCAAAGTCTTCCTCTGTTGAAGTTCCATTGACAGTCATAGGTATCTGGGCAAGCCTTCCACATAGGTTTACTAGCTTTCCTCTGAAGAAACTTGTTCCTCCTTGGGAAGGGATCATGGCAGGCTTCCCTATAGCTTCTCAAGTTCTTTCTGGCATAATGTTCACTTGAACTTCTTCATAAAGAATACATTCAATGTTAAAGTCCCCTATTATTTCTTCGATTTGCTCCTTTTCTTTGAAGATCTCTGATAGCCTAACATGTCGGTGGTCATTCAAGGTATCTTTCATCTATAGCAATATCTTTTCTGATTCTTTCTGGGTTTCTGCTATAATCTTGGTCTCTTGATCTCCCTCAGGGTTTGCTTGTTCCATATTCATCTTCTCAAGCCTAGCAATCATTCTAGGGCAATCCAATACTTCATGGTCCATAGCCTTACAACAGAGGCAACTAGGTCTTATCCCAGGGCATTCTTTAGCAAGATGTCCCGGTCATCTGCAACTATAACAGAGGGTTAATATTCTCATCTGTTTAGATGTTCCCCAACTCCTTTTGTACTGTGCACCGGGATCATGGTGGCTAGCCTGCAAAAAAAAAATTATAGGATCCTGCATCCACTTGTTAGTCCAGACATTCTTTCGATGCATAGGTATAACATATCTATCACTATACTTATCAGATCTATTCATATCAATATTTCTTTCATCTATTAATGCCCTAGTTTTGAAGCTAGGATAGAATCTATCAAACATACCCAGATCCATGCTTTAGAAACAAAAAATTTCACTTATCTTACTTCTGCAGAGCACAAAGCTTCTAGATCTAAGACTTTTAACTATTCTTACCTTTATCAAGGCATAGAGCTTACAGATCTTACCTTTTTCTTCAAAGATCTAACTTATTTTCTTCAGATCTGACCTCTCTTTCTTCATATCTGACCTCTTTTCTTCGCACAAATCTTCATAGGTCAAACAAAACACTGTGCACTAGAGAAATAGATCTACACAGAAATCTTATTTCACGCAAATCTTCTTCTTCTTTAGTTCCCAGCAATCACAGTTCCAGGTCCCGACAACGAAACCATTTTTTGGCACAGGGGAAGACCCAGGGTTCAATGCTCAAGAGCACACCAACAAAGCCCTAACTACCTACCCTTTCGGCAACACCTGCGAAGTATATGAAGCCTCACCCGAGGTAGAGGCAGGGGTGGTTGCAAGACTCAGGTGTCTGCAACCTTAGCTGGGACACATGTCTGTGATTATCTTTCTTACAGTGCACTTAGCAACAGTTACTCGTTAGCATACATTCATTAATATACTCCGCAGAAGGCACAAAGAATCATAGTGAATACTATACTAAAAATGATTTAGTACTTATCCATAGAAATACAGGTTAGATTCAACAGATCAAGCACTAAGCATCTCATATATCAGATCTAATGTTCATTCATTCATCAACAACACAGAGCATAACTAGATCTACTTAATCGCATCAAGCACTTAGCCAAGAAAGAGATAAATGCATAAGAGAAAAGCACAAATCACTATACACATAGTTACTGTGGTTCACCCCCACCCTAGGGCTACGTCCACAAAGTCTTCTTTATACTATCACGATCAAGAAGTTATAGCACATAGCTCTAATGACCCTTACTTTGCATAGGACAGAACATCTATGCAGCTCACTAGATCCTTCTTCCTTGCTCTTCAAACTATAACAACCTGCACTTAGCTCTTCGATCTCATGCACAGAGCACTCTAAGATACATCCGGTCACACAGATTCAATTACTAGCACTCGGCTTTCATTCATACATCACATAGATGTACTACATTACTATCTCATCTTTATCTTATTATCTACATTTCCTATTTATAGATTACAAAATGGGCCTAAACGTGGGTAAACCCACGGGCTGACATCCCTCTCCCGTTACATCAACCCAAAACCCTAAAATGGACCCCAAAATAGGTCTTGCTTCCTTATTTTCTGCTTCACGTTGCGCTCCTTCCTTGGCAAGCTATTGCAGTCCCAAAAGTGGTCAAGTATGACCAAGTAATATTCAAAACTTGGTCAAGGGCCAACAACCAGTAAGAGGGGGTTTCCCCCCATTCGAAATTTTCATATTGGAGGATAGTTACCCCTCAGTAGGGATATGGCCTATAATTGGGTTCAAGTGTGTGGCAAGGTTTTTAATTCTGGGATATGAAGATGTCCCAATAGGATTCTGTGGAGTATACAAAGTTGCATCTTGAAGAGGGATATGAGGTGTAATTTTCAAGGTACTTTACAACTAACTGGGTAACATGAGTCATGTTTCACTTTGAACCTGGCCTGAGGTGGTAGCAATATTGATTTTCAGGTCGATGGGATGGATGATGGGATTCCCTGATGGTTTTGCCTCTACACCGATGGTGGTAGAGGCATGTGGAGGATCAAAAGGCGGTCAGCTAAAATTAAATTTTTCATAAAGGTCACATCCCGATGGAGTTCTCAATATAGAATGGACAGGAGTTTGATGTGGATCTACCATTTCATCACAACAGACAGGGGTTGTGTATTCTTTGTTAAAATTTGGTTGTATTGGTTCCATATCTAACTAATTATATGTCCTTCATGGTAGGTGAGGCTAATCCTCTAGTACAATGTTACCTAAGGATTCCAGTCCAAATAAGAGTAGATCGAGAGGAACAGAAAAAGATAGGTTAACAGGAAGGGTGTAACCTTCCTCAACCATAACTAAGGCTCTCTTAGGATTTTCTAGCAAAGGAGTAGTAGCACTCCCAACGTCTGAATGATTCTCAACCTCTTCACGGTAAGTGTCTTCGGGGGAGTTAGGAGGTAAGGGTTTGTATCCTTCTGGAGGAAACCCTTGCATCCTACATGATCTATGAAGACCTTTATCAGCCACAGTACCAATTTCTAAGGACAACTAAAGTAAACAAACCAAACTCACTAAATAATATAGAAAACCAACAAGCAAACAATTCCTTCTCTCAATGAACGTACTAGTTGGTGATGAAATCCAACATCACGTGATCAAATTGAGAAGGGGCTAGGATATGAGCAGGTGGATTAGTTACGTTGGCATCCTTCTTAACAGAATTACACCTTGGTGCAAGCTTCCTCATGGTTTTACCCATGGGTTACCCTCCAAGAAGCCTGAGTGAGTTTGACCAATGTTTGTTCCAAGTACAACAAATACTTCCCTTAATCATCACCTTGTGTAAGGACCCTAAATATTATGGTTACTAAGGATACCAACTTACAGACAGCCTCTAGGCAAGTACAGTCAAGAGTCGAGTCTGAATGTATGGAAAATATATCAAGTATGTAATTCTTTAAGAGAACTGAGGACAACTGGACTAATAAACTCCAGAGGACCCCGAACGGATTCAAAATTCACTAAGCTCTAAGACCAAATGAAAATAGTTGATCCTCAAGAAGAACCCCCAATATATGATCGTACTACTATGAATGGTTAAGCCTCATAGGGATAATCTATGTTTCTCTCTTGAACACGGCCTCGTGTGTAACCCCTGTGTGAGAGGGGGATCCCAGCTATGCTTATACGAAAATTGGATTTACTCTCCCTATCACAAGATTTTTAGTTTGTCTTGAATGCTTTGGAGAGTTATTCTCACAACCTATTCCAAATCTCTAGTCCTAGTCTAGTGTTGGTGTAAAGAGCTTAAAAATAAAAGTGTCTAGATTGATTTTAATTAGCGTTCATTTTCATGGTTGTTCATTACACAAAGGTGAATGATAGTGAAACTGATGATGTTTGATACTCGACTCGAGAAAAGATGAAAAGAATGAGATGCAAACATTTTTTTCAATGAAATTCTAGCTACAAGAAGGAGAAGAGTTTCTTTTCTTTCACTAACAAACACTCAAGAATGGAAAATTTTATACGATTTTGTCTTCAACAAGAATTCAAACAATTTCCAAATTATAAAGAAATCCTTGCCAATATTCAAAAACTAATGCATACAAGTATTTCTTTGTTTGATTGCAAATGTAAATTGAATAGTTCGTATAATACTTCTTGCTTTCACTAATAATGAAAAATGGATTCACTACTGTGATTTGAAAAGAGGAAGCAAAAGTACACAAACAAAGACACTCTCAGCAGTCAATAAGAAACCAAAAAAAGAACAAACTATTCATTCAAAGAAAACACCCAAAAGAAAAAAATCACACCTAATAGTTTTCCAAAAATGAGTAAGGGATCAAAGACAAAGTAAAAATTACTGAGATCAATGACTTTCCTTATGAAAACCTCTAATCAATCAAATAATCGAAAAGAGCACCAAAAGAAACCAAGTTTGAGAAAAAATGATTGATCTTGCAACAAGGAAAAACAACACAAACCCAATCAAGACTAAAAGAATGAAAAGCAGCAAATTTTAATTCAAACAAAAGACAAGATCTGACAGAATAGGATCTAAACTAGAGAGAAAGACACAAGAACTATTCCCAACAAGCAAACAGTCGACAATTTTTCAAAATTAAGAAAAATCGATGCTCTGGTAATCACAACACCGGAGCACTACAGCGCTCCCTAACACACTATGGGGGAGCGTCGATCAATATATCAGTGCTCTAACTTAAACTAGAGAGGGCACTAGTCCTGAGAAAAGTTTTAGAAAAACCCAAAAAATTCAAAAACTCAAGGAAATTCAATCAGAGACTTTGTAAGACAACTTAGCAAAGATGAAAATATATAAGGATAGATTAAATTAGAAAACAGGATCTAAAGATAGGAAAATGGAAAGTACAAACCAAGGAAAGAACCAAAACTAAAAGTTTGATCCCCAGTGGAGTTGCCAATTTCTGTTACAGAATAATTCCCATGTAGATAGGTGAATCTTCCCTTGGAGTACAGACCCCTCTACCAAGACAGAAAACTACCTTTGGACACTACCATTCCTATAGATTAATTATGCCCATCGAAAAAGAGAGAAGGAGAGATAGTATGATGTACCTCACTTTCAAAGTTTGTCCAAGCTGCTCCAATCTATGAGTTCTGAACAATACCTGCAATGGATCACAAGAGACAAACAACTATCTCTTACTCTAATGGATTAGACAAAATCAATCTATCTATGAAAGATTACAACAAGCATATACAAGTGCATTTAAACACATACTAGAAGGAAATAGGCTAAGTATATTAATGATAACTTTAAAGAGACACTTACAATCTTCAGATGATGTTGCAATAGCCTCCCCGAGTCCTCATCCAATCCCTTGCTCGAAAGATCCATGATCAGAATAACAATGCTTTGTTGATTATTTTCTCCTATTGTTCACCATAAGAATGCCTCCATTTATAGGCTTTGAGAGGCTCAACCACCTTGGTTATATTTGGGATTAGTTGAGGATATGACTCCATCAGTTGTGATATCTCCCTTAGATGTAGCTTGAGGGTTAGATTCGAGCCAAACCAACTCGACCATCCATAGTTGTATTTAGAGAAAAAGGGGATTTCTTGCAAGATTTGCTCAACCAATTCAATGCTCCCTTATAATGGGAAAAAGAGCGCTACAACGCTCCCTGCTAGATATAGAAAAAGCACTAGCACTCACTGTATATGAGTAGGGGAGCGTTGATCTTCCAAAAGTTTCCAAGATGACTAATTCCCATAGAAAAACACTTTGTTCCGACTGTCAAATGATGGGGCTTATTCTTATAACATGTTCTAGAGGTTGTATCAAGTGTTCTCATGGTTTCATTCATGATGCGACACTTATGTGATGAGAATGTGACACTTACGACACTTGCGACAAAAGTGAAACACTTACAACAATGAGAATGTGACATTATCGAAGTGGGGAATTTTGATGTGTAACACTTATGCAGTAGGTGTGAGTGTTTTTCCAATGCTCATTCATTGATGCTTTCTGCTTGGCACCGGTAAAAATTACCTCTCATACCTGGGCGTTTCTTTGACACTTGAACTCTCGAGCTTTGACATTTGTTATCTAGTGGTGTTTTTTGTGATATGGGATATATCTCACATGCATAGGAAACAATATATTTGAAGTGCTTATATGGACTGGTGTTCCCATGTGTGTTTGACGCGTAGTGCATGGGCATGTGGGATCTTCCCTTGGTGCCTTGTGTGGGAATTATTTATTGTTTCCTTTGTGACTTGAGCTTGGGTTTTGATGAACTTTGGTGATGACTTGGGTGTTATTGATGCTTGTGCAATGCCCTTTGTTCCCATCTCGGCTCTTGGTGAAATCACTTTGCACGATGGTTTACATTGGAATTGACCTTGGAGATTGGGCCTTAGCTGAGGTTTGAATAAAGACCCAATAATTTTGGAAAAATAAAC